>JAYDZE010015152.1:0-10152 GCA_034509125.1 Monilaria moniliformis
AGTGTGGCTAATAATATAATCAGTTGCAAGCTCCACTTCTTTGCCTCTGGCTTCTTCCAATGCAGTACCGCATATAACAGATCGCTCCTCCACGTCCACCTCTGTACCTTCTATTACATTTGTAATCTCCGAGAAGTACTTAGCTGTCTCTGGATCAACCTGCTTTCTACAATAAAAACATACACAATAATGCATCTACATGAGGCACATTCACAATGAAAAAAGGCACACGCGACTAAATCCCCAAACAAGAAAAGCAACCTGACAAACGACGCTTGAGATTCTGCGCCTCCGTTGTTCTGTGAAAAATTCCGAGCACTTCCCATTGCACCTGGTGCGCCACCAGATTCATTCTTGTTTGAATCATTCCGATGAAATCCACTATCTTTCTTGCTTCCTTTCCTGCCCATTTTCCTCCGTGTAAACAAAGTTTTACCTTCGTCGGTAATCAAGCCGTTCTCAGATGAATTATGTGACTTATTGTTTCTCAATGCCAATGCTCTAAAACCAATAGACACCATACCACTCTCTCCAACACACAGAGCCCTAAACCATGCATAAAAACTGTGATTAGCTAAACCAAATTCTTCAGCAGTACTATTTATTCAAACAAAAATTGCAACTTGAGATACTAATTTCATTCATGTATGGCACATCACGCCACAATCATAACTACAGCAGAGCATTCAGGTGGTTCAGTTTCAAACAGAACCAAACCAGAAAAAACTGAACCCAAATTGGATTCATAAATTCAACCCAAATCGAACGGTTTAGCATGAAACCGAACAGAACCGAACATTTTCGGTTTGGTCGGTTAAAACCAAATTTTTTAAGCAAATACACACATGCGTACACATTCTATACACGAACTCAGCCGAGCCCATAATTTTTTTTGCAAATCAATCTATTTTTATGTTATTTCGTACTGAGTCAAGCCGAATACCAGCAGGTCAAGCTCGGCTCACAAAATTTGAAGTTGGCTTGAGCTCGCCTTGGCAGTTGGATATTGAACTCGAGTTCGATTCAACAATTATCCATTTTGGCAACTGTTATTCTGAGCCAACTTTTTGGCAACTGTTATTCGAGGCAGTAAAAATGTGTAATCTGTTACTCAAGCTCGAGCTCAGCTCGACAGCTAATGATAGATTAAAAATTTATACATGGTATCAATTAGTAGCACAAAGAACTACTGCGCATAGCGCAAAGAACGACTGCGCAAAGAATGACGTAGTCTAGCCGGAAAGACTCTCATCAATTCAGATTATTCAATAATTTTTTGCCCCGATTTAGAAAAAAAATAAGTCCTAATTTCAATAAAAAAAAAAAAAAAAACAGAATTAAATTCGAGCCTTAATTTCTAATTGACTATTTGAGACGAACAAGTGAAGAAGAACAAACTAACTTGGACGCAGACGAGGAGTCAATAGCTGACGGAGATGGTGGCGGCGACGGAGGCGGCGAGTCGGCTATGTGAACTATTTCTTATCTTCTCTCTGTTTTCTTTCTAAACCCCCAGCCGTTCTCTCTCTCTGTTTTTCTTTCCAAAAACCTAGCCGTAAATAATTGAAATTTTCGCGATTAGGATTTAAATTATGTATAAAGCCCAATGATTTCATTATTGACGGGTTGAGATATTATTTTAGTTAAAGTAATATATTGAACCACTATTATATATTTTAGACATAATTCATATTTAAATCATAACTTTTTGTTGACTTCTGCTCAATTCCATAACTTTTTAAACTGGAACGTAAAATCACAATTTCTGACATTTTCTTCATTATTTCATATATCAAAATTCCAGTGAAATTGGCAGTGACGTATCAGCCAGAATTTTCGACATAGATAAAACGTCCGTTCTTCAAAACAATGTCGTTGAAATAATTTTTATTTAAATCATAACTTTTCGTTGAATTCTGGCCAAAACGTAACCACCAATTTCACTGAAATTTTGATCTGTATAATAATTGAGAAAATAACAAAGTTATGATTTTATGTTCTAGTTTCAAAAGTTATGGGATTGACCAGAAGTCAGCGACAAGTTATGATTTAAATGACAATTATCTCTATATTTTAAATTGAAATATCTTAATACTATTTGTCACTAAATTTGTACCAAAAAAAACAATATAAAAATATAAGTTCCTTACAATATCAACATTATATTGAATCTACTATCAACATTATCCATCACATATTAGTATTTTCAAATCGGGGCCCGTTTGTTTGGCATGAGTTCTGGTTTGAGAAAATAATATGATTCTCATACTCCTAGCAACTACTAGGCGTTCATCCTCTTTTTGCCAAAATGGCCAACTCGGGTTGTTAGCATGTCCGCGTAACGTATAATAGAACTTAGAAAGTGTTCGGCTGAGCTTATAAGCTTCATTCTTTCTTTTGGGGGGACTATTAAAGAGGTAGGCTAGAGAGTTAACTTGAGCAAGCACCACTTGATCATCAGCTCCATCAGCCAGTCAAGACACATCTGGGTGGAACATAAGGCACGTTCTCCTCTTCACAAATATTCTGCAGCATAAGAAACGACGATTCAGAAGCAAGTTCGCAGGCTGATAGCAACATAATGTATGTTTTTAATTTTTTGATAAAAAAATTAAAAATTGATCAGTTTTAAATTTAAATGATAAGATATGTTTATTTCATAGTAATATGTCAAAATTGAAAATGTATTCTAAATCTGACAATTGACTGAAACTTGAGATGTATAAATTAATTCCTATTTTTGTCATGATTCCTTTATTTTTAGGCAAACCACATATATAGGTTGCTATATTATCAAAGTCTCTATGTATACAGTATACTTCACCTCAAAGAGAAATCTTTGACGAATTTATCTAAATCTTTGAAATTTTCATCAAAAAAGGGCCTGTCGATAAATCCCATCCCATTTAACTATATATATATATATATATAAATCCCATTTAATAGACATATGTTTTCATCGTGTTGATCTTGATCGTGTTATACTTTTTTGGCATCCAAATAATTGGATTTGCTGCCAAAATTACAATAATTTCCTATAATCAAACAATTCTGTTGATTTGCAGCCAAAAAAAATTAATGAACTTTCCTATAATCATTCCATTTGTAGTGAAGTAGGAAAATTATCTCGAAATGTAGGAAAAAAAGAGTTCATTGAAACAAAATGTTAAAATATAAGGACAAAGATGGCAATTGCTCAAGGGCGTCCTCAACGGCGGCTCGCCTCGCAAGCTGCCCCTCCTTTCCGTAAGCCGCCTGCCAATGCAGCAACGGGAGTTGAGGGCTTGAGACACAGGGAGGGCTCATGACACGCACTAGCCCCGCAACTACCCTATTTTTATCAGTTTTTAATTATTATTTTTTTGATAAACGAATTTAAAATATAATTTGTTTTTTATTTATTTAATGAAGCAATTGGAATTGATTTAAAATATATTTATTTTTAATAATATATTTTAGAATTTGAATTATGTAATTTTTAAGCTTTGAAGAATATAATTTTAGAATTTGAATTATGTAATTTTTTATTTTAATAAAATTTGTATTTTAATTACATAATTTTTATATATTATTCATAATTGTAAATTAGATAAAATAAATAATAAAAGATGAATAGGGTAAGGAAAAGGGTAAAGCTCAGTAAAGACCGGTCTGTTGCTGATGTCCTAAGCACCTTCAAAACACAAGGAAAGATCCTCCAAAGTAAGTTCAAAGAGCTGTCAATTTTTTATTTATTTTTTCCATTTTGATCAATGAAACTGCCAAAACTAGTTTTACAGTAACATCGAAGAATCCAATTTGTTTACTGCTAATTCTATACCAAGCTATAATGAAATTAATCACAACAGCATCTCTCTGTGCAAGTGAAATTCCAAAATTGGACATCTTTCAACAAACTGAACCAGTGCATTTGATCATTGGGTGACATTAGCAGCACTGACCTTGTCATATAAGCGGTAGAGTAGTGTCGATTTTGACATTTGAGTCTCTCTTTCTAACACGGCAATCACATCCTTAACTGAAATGCTCCGAGCCACCTGTGGTACGATAACCTGATTCCGTCCCACTTTTCTAATCGGTGCTGCATGCGCTACAACAAGTCAACAAGACAAGAAATGTATGGGGATCAAATTTCATTACAAGCTTCTCTGTCAACTACATTTTGGAGCATATGATTTAAACTAAACTGTTATAGGTCCTGCAAGATACTATTATACGGTTTATAAGTCCATAATTAGAATTTAATTAGGTGCCTCATTTGGGAATGTGCACCTCACTTCAGTCAGGCAAGTGCTGTTTGAAACTTATATAGCCTTTTAACTACTTTTGCTAGCAACATTACCAACTTACCACGAGTTGAAGGATCCCGCTTTTCCAATTCTTGATTTTCCCTTGTGTTTCTTGTAGCGGTTGCTAAAGGCTTTTGTCTCACGTCTCTGTTAGTATGAGGACCAGATGAAGTGTGAGATCCACCCTCTTTCTGCTTGGCCTCAATCATTAATTTCCATCTTGATGTAATATCGTCGACTCCAGTAGCAGCTCGAACAGCAAAATTTGCAGCTTTTGCGCGCATTTTGTTATCTTCGTCCTTGTTAACCTGAAGAACAACATAGGTTTCACTGCATGCTCTATTACAAATCATATGCAGCATTACTGGAATTTTAGTATCAATACCTTTGTTGATTTCCCACGGTTTTCAACCTTCTCATAAGCATCAATATCTGTACTACTTTCAAGCTGCAAATTAACAAAATCAAGATACATAGTTCACACGGAGTCTGCAAAAATATCATAAGTTGAAAATGGAAGGAATTGATGTATACTTCGTTCAGTTTCTGTGACTTTTCAGTTTCAGCCTGTTTTTTCTCCCATTCTTCACGAGCTCTACAATTTATGGCCATAATCTCTTTCCGAACATCAGAGGTGACAATGGTCTTGTGCCTTGGCTTCTCGATACCGACTCGCTGCAAAGGATTCAGACAGATAACTGTAGAGTTCTTTATAAAGATGCATACTTCAATCCAGACATACATATTTCTATTTCAAAGGCAAATTGTAGTAGAAAGTTCAGCTTGGAAAGAGACCTGTTTTGAAAGTCTGATAACATTTGATAGGAGTCTGCACATTCTCTCTTCCATGAACTAAAATGCAATATTCCACGAAAAAAATTAATAGTTCACTCATGCTTGCAAACAAACTGTCGAGGAAAATTGTTAAACTGTCAAGTAAATCACGACTCTTGCCATAAAGCTTAGCTAGGTAATAGAAGCTTAGCTTACTACTTTGGAAGCTATATAGACTGCCTAATATAAAATAACTATAAATACATAGTAAAATGAGTAATGGTGACTAGAGAAAAATATAAGAAATTCACAATTACAGCATAACTGCAGCTATCACAATCTCACCAAGGATAAGCATCGCTCCACATCATAAGCCATATTCTTCAAACCAAATTTTGCCACTGCCAGGAAGCATACGGATTACAATATAAATTTACCTTAATGATGCCAAAAAAACCAAAAAAAAAAACAAAAAAAAAAACAAAAAAAAAAAACAAAGAGATTGCATCTCATCAAAACAAGCAAAGTATGGTTAGTAAGGATATACTAACTTATCTCCACCATTTTTTTCTGAAGTGGAATCTTCTGCAATATCAGCCTTTTTTCTTCTTCTCGAACAACCTGTTGAGATTCCTCTGAAACCAGGCAGTCTTCCTTGGATCGTGAAAAGAGTTGTTCCTCCTCCTCCTGTTTGTGTATTTTATTTCATGCGAGTAGCAAAACCAATTAACAGTCCAAGGACTACAAGAAAAAACAAGGGAGGGGATGGATAGAAACATAATTGTAATTGAAGTATATTTAAAGGGGGGTTACTCTGAGATTGACTCCGCATACTGCAGTGACATCGTTGAGATGCTCAATGCTTTGATCAGCAAAGGATTCGGAAACTTTTTGCTTCTTACTGTCATAATATGTTTATGAGAATTCACTACTAAATAGAGAGTAATATAATTTGATATATGTAAATAAATTGCATCACCTTGATGGAGGTGAAGAACCAGGTGCTTTCATTGGCTTCTTCTGGCCAACCAGAGGCTTTTTGGGGGCAGCCTTGGAATTATTTCCAGTACCAACAGTAGCGCTTAGAGAAGGCAACCGAGCTCTTGACTGACAAGATGGGAAAGAAATAATATAAAAGATTAAATATATAACGATCATAAAAGAATAAAACACAACAGGCTTGAAATGCAATTTACTAAAAGAGGAGGAAACTTATCAAAATGAGAAACTAAAGCAGGATGAGTATCAAATGCAGGCAAAACCTCAACTGAATCAGAAGTTCATACCCAGAGTACGAGTTTTCATAGATGTCCCATGTGCACAAAGAATTACATTAATATAGACTAAAGCAGCATCAACGATGACACAACAGAGGACCAGGGAGCCATCGAATACCAAAATGTTGGTCTCCATCAGGCTGGGGCTTGGAGAGGAAACTGAGCTTGATAGTACCAGAGTTGCGGGTGTGAGTCCTGTTCTAGATGATTGTATCTCAAATTCATCCTGCAGATTCCCAGGAGCAGTTCCCAGTTTACTAGGTGCAGGAGGCAAAGACGATAATCCATGTGAGCCAAAGAACAGGGACTTTTGTTGCTTATTTGATGGTTTCTTCTTTAGATGAGTTGTGGATGGAGAAACAGTAGTTTTCTGCTCTTCGCTGGTGGATGATAACCGCTGGACTTGATTTTGTAGTGTTGCTATGTTGCTATTCATGTGAGTCAAATTTCCAGCTAGTATTTTCTTCGGATCATTAAGAGAATGAGGCCTATCAGATGTAGACATGTTTGTCACATTAATGGGCTTGGATGTTGGCCCCGAGTGATGAACAGAGAGATTAGAATGAGATGGAGTCTGCCTCATCTCCGAAACATGAGACTGTGGTTGAATAGCTGCTGAAGGTGCAGCACTAGTTGTTGTCAATGGCGGGCAACCGCTCCAGACACTTCCACATATTGGAAAAGATCTCTGTGAGGATTGCATATGCTGCTGCTTATTAAGCCCCTGTGCTGGAAATGCAGGATGGTTCTTCCCATGAATTAAAGCACTTGAATTGGAGGTTGACATCTGGCCTACTTGTGCTCCATGTGAATCTGCTTTCTTCTCTGCCTCATGTGATTTGGCTGCATCATTGTCGCTTATTGAATTGCTCAAATCTTTTGGCAGTTGTGCTACAGCAAAAGCAAACAGGATTTGTTAGCATAAGAGGTGATTCTGGTCCTCTGGAGCAACTTTTGATTGGGTTGGGTAAAAGAAGGATTTGCACCACCTGAAGACTGCATTTGAACTTGAATGAGAGCAGTCTGTGAGTTCGTAGCAGCCTGGTTTTCATTTTCTGCAGTTGATCAGTCTACATCCATGGATCCAAATAAACCATAAATGCACTTAATGACAACATACCTGAGCCTGCAGTTTGAGTATGGCCATTTGTAACATCTGGTCTCCAACAAGACTTCTCATAAGCTGGAAAAAAACATCTTTAGGAATCTCACTTTTCTGGAAACAGAAATGTTGTTGTCAGGATATAACTATTATGATTTGGCTATTCTTGAAGAGAGACTATGTTAATAAGTAACAATAAATTTGAGACTACCTTTAGTTTATAGTGAAGAGTGTGAAGTTGCTTAGCTCTGTCCTTGTCAAGTCGGGATTTTATGATGGAAACCAGCCTGCCAACGGGAACTTTATCGTTCGATTTCGATGTGGTAATGGGTTGTTGACTACTACTTGTCATGTGTGGACTAGAAACTATTGAGGGGCCATGGGAGGAGTTATCATCCTCTTTTGTTTTCTGAGGGTCTGAGTCGTGTAGTTCAGAAGAATGCTTGTCCTTTTCCCCCACAGCTACAATATCTTGCCCACTTCGGAAAGTGGCAATTCCAGAATGACCGGAAGTGTGCCACTGTGGAAGCAACTGACTTGTGATATGACTGCTTCCTTGAGATAAGGCAGCCAGAATAGTTTAAATGCATGGAAGAGGAAAAACCTTAACACTACTTAAAAGGTAATCAATAATGGACGCAGTAAAATAAATAAAACTAACGGTCATATCCCATAGATTGCTGGAGAAACAGGCACACTTTGTCCTCAGTTACAGATATGAATTATCCTTCATGCTTGGTCATAAATTGAGAACACTAAAAGAATTGTCAAATCCTCAAATAAAATTGGAAGTTGAGTGATCTATAGCTCATTCATAAAAACTGATGTACTCTTTAAAGTAGTTATGAAAAATGGTGTGTTGGTTACAGAAGTCATTGCTCTGTTTTAAAAAGGATGATGGACAACTGACAAAGTACAAGTACCAGACCATAACTACAAAATATTCAAATCAATATTTATTCTAGCTAAGCTTTCCACATAATTTGTGAATCCAGTCGAGTTAAAGAAACATCCTAAGATCTCAAAAATGAATATAAAATCTAATCCTCCAGAAGGAAGAAAGGAAAAAGTAGACATTACAATTGGTCATAATATTATAATCACTCAGAATATCTTACGAGACATTTTAATCAGTTACAAGATTCATCTCTAGTTTCATGATATTCATTTCAACTTCTTTCCTAACAAGGAATTTCTACCATCCATCGCCTCATAGAAAGGCATTTTCATGGTACATCTAAAACTTGCATCAATGTCATAACAAAGGTTTTTTGAAGAACACACTTTACTCCATTTAATCTCAAATGGATTCCGTAAATCTAAATAATCTTATAGTGCTAAACTAAAGACCCTAACATTCCAAAATCTTGGATACCCAACTATACCAGAAAATGCATAACTTATAGAGGAAATTGCATCAAATCCACCATAAAACAAACTATTTCCTTACTACCAAGAACTACAATGAAATAGCCACCTGAAATTCCATAAACAAAATAAAGATGACTCGTAATTTACTCAACTATTACCGGCATTGCGATCCCAGAGCTGCTGCGATGTGGAAGTATCCCCTTCAATGTCTCTGCTCAATTCTGCTGCGAAAGCCTCCACGTCCGCCCCGGAATGCATCGCTTCATCCTGCCAAACAAGACGTCGCATCAAAAACAGAAGAAAAAAGAAAAAGAAATCGTCATTGGTGATCGGCTCAAATAGCTGCCCAAATTTGAGCGAGTAGAGCATTAGGGCGGGGAATTCACCTCGTCTTCTTCGAAGAATTTCGTAATGTCAAGGTCCATTATAATGGACTCTGACCGATGGCTTACTGATCGTTGTTTAATTCACAAATTAGGGCTCAAGGGAAGAAGTAGAGAGGAAAGGGCTCGAGATATATTTAAAAGAAATTCAAAAACTGAAGAAACAAAAAGGAAAAAAATGATGATGCTGAGAATTGATTGTCATCCGGCCTTCTCGACGGAGATAATGCGAGATTTTTAAACCCACCTTTTTTGGTTTTTCGTTGTATTTATACAAGGATGAAGGGTCCGGACGAAGAACGGCAATCTGGAGGGAATATCCGAGTATGTATTTTTTTTTTTTTTTTTTTTTTTTTGAGGCAAGTCTCATTGGTGGACGGTACGGGATTTAATGTGCAATTGGTAAAGTAAGAGAGATATGGAGAAAAAATGATTGGAGAGAGAAAAAATAGTTGATAAAGTATGAGAGAGAAAGAAAAAATAGTTGGAGAGATAAAAAATGATGGGTTATCGTGATATAAGTTGTAAATAAATTGATGTTTAAGGGTATTGTATTGTGAGAAAGTTTACATAAATGGAATGAGACTATTTTTTATGTACGGACCAAAATGAAAAAATGAGACTATTTTTTGTGGACGTAGGGAAATATACGAATTTTCTATAGTTGATATATCAAAATCTATTAAAATAAAATAGATGAAAAATAGTAATTTTTTTGTTTAAAATATTATTTTGCTCTTAATTCACAACTAAGTATATATGTGGTTGCGTATTGTAGCTAAAAAAGGTCAATTCATGACGAAGAATTTTATAAGGGTGTGTTTGGTATAATGGATTTGGAATTGAATTGGAATTGTAATTTTATAGAATTGAATTTGAAATTATAGAATTCTAATTCAATTCCAAATCCTTTGTTTGGTAAAATTAAATAATTGATATAGAATTGTATTGTAATT
>JAYDZE010015163.1:0-10152 GCA_034509125.1 Monilaria moniliformis
AATAATAATAATAATAATAATAATATGATTTGGCACCGAAAATATTGACTAAATAATGATTTACGTGTTATTATTTTTTCCCATAATTTGAACAACAATAAAGAAATGATTAATCCTTTTTTATATCTTGAATTTTTAGGGTGTTCTTTAGAAAATATCCCCAACTTACGATCTCTTTAAAAAACCTATAATTTTGCAAAAAATTGATTTATGTATCTTTCAATATAATTCAGAAATTGAATAATAGTCGACACCCTAAATTTTGAGGTGAATTATAATTTAATTAAAATGGATTTTTGTTTAATCTATCTAATTAAAATCGTATAAGGTGACTCATTGTTTCATCATCGGATTGTGTTAAATAAGACATAAATTAAATTTTACGTAAAGTTTGAGATTTTTGAACATAAAACGTAAATTGATGATATTTTTATAAAAAAACGCTATGAGGTGAGGACAAAAAACAGAATTGGCCCTAAAAAATGAGTTGGACATGAAAAATAGTGGCTAAAAATTGAGTTACGTGTTGATCTTTGCTCAATTTATTTCCCTAATGTTTGTCCGTTCCAGTACACTCGCTGTTAAGTTGGTGAAAATGGAAATAGATAACTGTATCAAAGTTTAAATCCGAATCTCCTGTAAATATAATTATATTAGCGATTTATAATTTAATATTGACCAAGACTATTGGAAAACTCAAAAAGTATTATTGCGCCATAAGTCAAATCTCCTTTTAAATTATTAGATTTTGTTTATTTCTGCTGAAACCCAATAAGTAAGCAGAAATATTATTATTTCATCATAGTCATTACGCGCTAAACATAAAAATACAAGTTTGATGTAGTTGACAACCTTAACTACATCATTGAGATAAAATAAAACTAAAATATTCCCTAAGATAGAATATAAGATTTAACTATAAATTGGGACCCAAACAAATTAAATGTCATGTGAGTTGGACTAGAAAGATGGTTATTTTCAACATGTGAGGGTACTCAAATATCAAGACTTCAATTGCATGAATAAAACATTCAAATTTGGGGTGGATGCGGAAATTTATTTTGGTAAGGGCTGTGTATTCGAGTTTGAAATTTTGAGACAATTATTTTCATAGGTTTTGTTGTGATGATATGTGTTTTTGCACAATTATTCACACATAATACCGAAGATCCGACAATGATATGCGAATAAAAATAAGAATTTTTTAGTTTAATAGGAGCTTCAGCCCATTTTTGTATATATGTGTGTCCGCGATTGATTGAAACTATAAACAAGAGAAAGAGGATTAAATTTCTCAAAAGTTGCCAAATTATAATATTCGTATCAAAATTGTTATTGAATAAAATTTCGTATCAAAAGGTATACTAAACTCTTTTTTTTCTTCAAATAAGGTATTTATCTCTTTTTTTACTCTTATAAATGTCTTGTATTTATTATGATACTAAATTTTTGTATGGTACCATTTTCGTTGCAAATACAATAGTTTGGTAATTTTTGAGAAATTAACATAAATAAATAAATCAAATCAAAACGAAAAAAAAAAGTTTTCAATTAAATCACGATCCCACCTCCAACAAGAATAACAATCTGCAGATCTTGGTGAAAACGAAGGGAAAAAAAAAGAGTCTAATTACATCAAGATCCCACCTCCAAAATCGAAAACTATCTGCAGATCTCTCACCAAAGAGGTCTACCCCGATTCAATATTTATGCAGGTAACACACAATTTCCGATTCACAATTCATTCAAGAATTAACCAATTGATGACCAAATCCACAGGTTTCTGGAATCGAGTTTTTCAAGAAGGCGAAATCCGTGAGGCTGAAAAGCCACCACAACAAATACCTCACGGCGGATTCCGACGAGGAGCACGTGATCCAAGACCGGTCGGGCTCGAAAAAATCGGTGAAATGGGCGGTAGAATTCGTCGAAGGCTCCGACAATGTGATCCGTTTGAAGAGCTGCTACGGCAGATACCTCAAGGCCGAGGACGAGGAGTTCCTCCTCGGCGTCACCGGCCGGAAGGTCGCGCAGTCGCTGCCGAGGAAGCTCGACTCCTCGGTCGAGTGGGAGCCCGTGCGCGACGGCATGCTCGTCAAGCTCAAGACACGCTACGGTAACTACCTGCGCGCCAACGGGGGCTTGCCCCCGTGGCGCAACTCCATCACCCACGACATCCCCCACAGGCACCACGGCTGGATCCTGTGGGAGGTGGATGTTGTGGAGATTAGGCCGGAGTCGCCGCCTAAAGCGGTGGCGCCGGCATCCACGGAGCTCGAGAGGTCGACATCCGTGGAGTTGGATGAGGATTTGAGCTCTACTTCTTTCCATCTCCGGTCACCGGCTCATATGGTTAGTATTTAGGTGGTTAGAATAATATATTAAAATGTCGATTTTGCTATATTGCTGAGATTAAAAAAAATAGTTATGAAGGTAAAAGGATGGAAAAACAATAGTCTTTTATTGTTTTGCACTTAATTCACGTCAATAAAAACTATCGTAGTTATGATTTGTAGGTAAAATAAAGCTTAGTGATTGTGAATTATAGGTAAAATAGAGCAATTTGCGATTAAGAAGCTTCTGAATTGTAGGCGAAATAGAATAATTTACAATTAAGAAGCTTCATGGTTGTGAATTGTGGGCAAAACATGGTCATTTCACAACTATAAATCATTGTTGCTATGAATTGTATACAAAATAGAGTAATTCACGGCGAAAAAGTTTCATGATTGTGAATTATAGACAAATTATAGTTAATTCACGACTGATGAGCTTCATAGTCGTGAATTATTATAATAATAATAAGGGGAATTAAAATTGTAAGAGTGACTAGTTTTTAATCTCAATAAAACTCAGAGTCTAACAATGTATGTGCGGTTTGATTGTTGCGAGGAGCAGTGCGGCGAAGACTACGCGATGAAATCTGAAGGAAGGTTGATATATTACAGTGTTGCTGATGACGATGGGAATTTCAGCGCAGAGGAGTCGTTTCAGTTTAAAGGGCAGGGGCTGGAGGAGCTGGCGGAGAAGTTGGAGGATGTAACAGCGTTGGAGGACATAATCATCTGCTCCAGAAACATTGTGAATGGGAAGCTGTATCCACTTAGGTTGGCCCTGCCTCCCAACAATGCCACTATGCATGTTGTTGTAGTTCCACCCACATCCACAGGTTCGTTTTTCCTCTATATGTTTGTTCATATACAATAGCATGTGAATCATACAGGAGAAGCAAATTGCACTTGAAAAATTAGAGTAAATGTGACATGTTTAGGCCTATAAAGAATTTGGTTGGATTCGAAAAAAGAAATGTTTAGCTTTAGGAAAATCCACTCCATCACGAGATACAATTTTGGTCTCATGAGATACAATTTTGGTAAAAGATTTCATAATCTTTCATCTGTGTTTATATTTGTGCCTGCGTTTACTTGTGATGATTAGATTAAATTGATAAAAATTGAATAGTCTGATTCATTGTTTATTAAGATAAGTATAATTTTATCATTTGAGCTAATGTTGTTTGATTAATCATATTCCATTGAAAGGACATGATTAGAGAATTCCTAGATAAAAAATATTCAATCACGTTTCTTATAAATCATGAATAGTAAACGTCCCTCAAAATTATCGATTCCCGTGTAGTTAAAAGTACTAATCTCCTTTGTTGTTTTGGCAGTGGCGAACGAGTTCCTGCCGCCGGCTCCTACTTCTACATGACATGGCGGCTAAGAAGGCAAAAACAGTAATACATAGCAACAATTTTTCAAGACATATATCAGAGTGATCCAATAGATTTGGAACCAGTGGAAATATGTATTTTTTGAGCAATATTGTTAGTTAATTATTTCCACAACTACTTCACTATTGAATCATGTAGTGCTCTTTTCTCCCATCACTATTAAATTAACATGATGAATTTTCTCAAAAAGTATTGTCCTCCAGGCCAAAAATTGAAAAAGGTAACGGCAAATTTAAATTAAAACGAGATTTATTTACTTTATATCTAAAATAACACAAAAGGTAAATTTTTCTTCACTTTGATTCCTCGGTACGTATATTTCTCTTCACATTGGTGTATAAACTTATTAAACTAGTACTTATTTTATTTGCGGCAACTGCAACCGTGAAAAGAGCTTTCTAGCACCAAAGATTTCAAAAAGTCAGCTTCGAAATCAAATGGGAGATGGGAGATGGGAGATGGGAGATGTTACTTATATTGAGAAGTGAGTAACAATCGAAAATTGTTATATAGAGATATTTTATTATACAAGAGGAACATGACTAGTCGACTGGAGTGTGTTAATTTTATTTTTTATGGAAAATGATTATATATATATATATATATATTACTCATTTTCCATTCTTTTTTATATATAATTTTCTGGTATAGATAATTTTCTCTGCGCCAGTAATTTTTTTTTTATGCTATTCCATCTTAAAGAAAATGAGATTAAAAAAAAATGTGGCTGGAATCACTAAAATGTGATAACAAAATTAAATATTTTATTATCCCCTTTTCTTATTATGAATTCACAACCCAAGAAACATATTCTTAGAGAACTCTTGGTATATCTAAATTCGTTGGTATATCTAAATTCGTCTGGTTGAGAACAATATATATTTACCTTCGCTTTTCTAACCTTATCTATGAAATACTTTTATTGTGATTGAAAGTTTGATATTTTGTGTCGCCCCTTATTATTCTTTTTATTTTTTGAGTCACAAGATATTTCATAAAATATCAAGTTATGAAATTAACACATATCAGCACAATAATTAAATTACTAGTGCAAAGACTATATTTCTATCCAAATATATTAGAAATACTATTTATTTTTTGATGGAAATCGAATCAAAATCTCTTATTTTTTATTTAATTTTAACGTTACTTTTTCTGGAAATGGATTTAGAAGCTTTAGTCTAGCGAAAAAAGTTGAGCTTTGTTTTCTTTTCTGGGAATTGTACTTTCTATGAAACCGACCTTTTTAATAGACATGTGCGCGACAACCTTCTAATTTCACCAAAAAGAGGATCTCTCGCATATATGTTAAAAAGTTAGGAAATAGTATATATTTTGTTATTTTAGAATATTTCATAAAATAGTATGCATTTTAATTATTATTTTTTTGGATAGCTTTCTTTATATTTTATTTTTATTTTGCACACTTTATTTACAAAAACAAAAACAAAATATAGCTCACCATTATCTACATTAATTAATATAAAGAAACTACAAAATTGAATTATTTCTCCACTCACAAAATACACTATTTGACTTTTATTAAAACTCGTGTCATACTAAGGTATGCATTATTTTCTAAGGCGGAAAGAGTATTTATTTATTTATTTATTTATTTTTATTTTGAGTTGATGGCAGCAGTATTCTTAATCGAAGTTAATTCTTTTTGTTAATAAAAAATCTCACTAGTCAATTTGATAATAATAAAAAGAAAAGATAAGTTCGTTACTTATTAGAATTTAATCATCTTATATATATAATATTGATAATGAGGAAAATCAAAATCACGTGCAAAATCAAAATAAAAATGTATCTTGATGTAATCTTCTTAATCACTAGCGGTACAAATTTAAATAGATGGCAGTATGAAGAGATAAGCACACAATAGACTCTTAGTCAAAACCTAGAGCAGAATTTTCAAAACCAAAGCCCCCAATATTACGGAACTCCCAAAACAACATTAACCAAGTCCCATCTCCCAACAAACCCCCCTCCATCACTCCTCCTATAAAACCGCCCCCCAATTTCCACGCCGAAATTCCCCCCTCCCCCGATTAATCATAGCATGACTGTCAAAGGCGGAACCACCCCAGCCTGTGCTGCCTGCAAATACCAGCGCCGCAAATGCAGCCCCGCCTGCCCCCTCGCCCCCTACTTCCCGGCCAACCAGCCCAAGATGTTCCAAAACGTCCACCGCCTCTTCGGCGTCTCCAACGTCACCAAAACCCTAGAAAAGCTCGCCACCAAGGAGGAGAAAGAGGACGCAATGCGGTCTATCATCTACGAGGCCGAGATGCGCGAGAGGTTCCCCGTCGACGGCTGCTGCGGCGTCATCGCGCAGCTGCAGCACCAGCTGCTGCTGGCCAACAAGGAGCTGCACTATGTTTGCGCCAACCTTGAAGCGTGTAGGGATCATATGGTCGACTACGGCGGCGGCGATGGAGTTGGGCAGTTTGTGGTGAGCGAGGAGAATGATGCGATTATGACAAGTGATTTGAGCGCGATTCAGGCGCAGATGGAGGCGTTTGGGATACAGAAGAGGGATTGTGTGGAGTTTGGAGGGATGCAGTTTGGCAATGGGGTCGATGTGTTTGATGATGAGAGGCAATGTTGCTATGTTCAAACTAAAAACGAAGCGTTTGAATCGAGGTAAATTAACCGATCATCCATGTTTTTTTAATGTATATAATTAGGGGCGGACGTAGAAATTTATTTTGAGGGGGCTTTACTATTCTGCGATACTTGCATGAACGAGAGCCAATGGTGAAGGAGAAAGGGTTATTGTTAATATCTTCATTTCTCACTCATAAATACCATTTTATTGAGAATTGATTTGAAACGGCCTTTAATTTTGCAGGAGCAGCCTGGAGTCAACATTAGATGATGCGGCGGAGCACGGCTGCCGGAGGGAGTTGAGGAGCGCTGCTGCAGGCTTCAGCCTCACTACTGTCAATTAGAGTGTGAATCGGTTTCCATTTTGTGAAGATTCCTTCCACTTCTCATTCTTTTCATTTAATTTCTTGATCTCTGAGCTCTGGTTTTTATGTGTTTTTATACTTTTTTTTTTTTTTTTAATTTCTACATTTTCTGATCATAGAATAGCAGGACCTTAAGCTCAGACTTTGTGTATACATCGGGATTAATAAACTATATTTGTCAATTACGTACCCGGCGGATACATGTCCACCGGTAACACTTGATTTTCCCGGCGAATGCAATCCGCTGTCGTTGTTCCTGTCAAACTGTTACCGACGGAAAAGGCGCTGGTAAAATTTGCTGGCGGAATTTTTCCGGCAATCAATTTTACGATATGGATAATCCGCCGGTAACCACTTTTAACAGCAGAATTTTGGAAATCGCCGGTAAAACATGTGTGTTTTGTAGGGAAAGGTGGATACCTATTTTCTCATCCCTAGCTCAAAAAGAAAATATTGATGATATATAGTATAACCTGAGTCAAGATTTGGCCCCAGCTTAGCTATAGCTTTGCTTTCAGACAATCTTGATTACTTCTTATGAACATAACCATGGTTACTTCTTATGAAGGCGTAATGTTCGGTTCAATTAAGTCACTCGACTGTTCAGAGAGAATGACTTATCAATTGGACAATTATGCTGATTGTTCAGTTTGCTTAAGGGATGCTAGTTATGAAATAAACAATGAAAGTTATATATATCAATAGGATATGGAAAATAATAAAGAACACTTAGTTTTTAACGTGGTTATGACTAAACTCTCCTACATTCTTTGTCAGTGGCAAATGTAGGGGTAGGGGAGGGGCCGGCCGACCCGCCTACGGCTACTTTTCCTCAAAGATCGCCGTAAAACCACCATAGCCCCTTTGTCCGGATGAGCGGATTTGTTGAAGAGAAACAGAAAAAAAAGAAGTATGACTGTGTGAAAGGGAGAGAAAGAGTCGGAGATAAACGTGTTGTAAGAAGAAAAAAGTCAGTATGACTGTGTGAAAGTGAGAGAAAGTCAGTGTGACTGTGTGAAAGTGAGAGAAAGAGTCAGAGATAGAAAAGAGTCAGAGATAGACGTGTTGTAAGAAGAAACAGAAGTTTTTAACGTATTGAAGATTATATTTAATTTTTTATCATTTTATTTCGCTCCCTCTATTTTTTGGTTCTAGATCCGCCACTGTTACTTGTTACCAATTATAATTGTGATATGTAGCGCAACCAAACATTCTTTGTAATTTTGTAGAATTAATTTGATAGAATAGTAGAGAATGTGAAGGAGAAGATAGAGACAGAGAAAAGAGTTTGAGTGAAAAATGATATAGTTCACTTCCCATGGTTTCTTGCCCAACAAGTGGCTTTTGTAACAAGGTGATACCCCCTAACAGAAAGTTGGATAGACCAACATTTGAAAAATAAAGTGAATTTAATATGGATAACAAAATAGCATAATAATAAAAGTGCTGTTTTCTTGTGTTCACGCTTTTACCTTCATAATTAGCATTATACCAATATTTTACGAGAGAGAACCATTTCAGCCAATGTTCCAAACATTAATTAAGTCTCTGTATTTGACCATGGGTTGGAGGATGGTAAGCAAAACACATATCCATGAGCTTGAAAAACTTCCTCCATAAAATACTTGTAAAACATTCTTCAAACTTAGCTTCAATTTAGATCATGCGGTTTAGTTAATATTAATGCAGAGCTTACTGACTGTTTAGAGTTAGATGTGAGATAAACAATGACAATTATATGGAAAGCAATAAAGAATACTTAGTTTTTAACGTGGTTCTGAGTAAATTCCCTTGCGTTTACAAACTTTGATTCCTAGCTTATGGATAATATTATCATGGATCCCAGTGGCAAACTTTCTTTTCCACTTTAGAGAACACTGAATACAAAACATGAGGACCATTAAAATTTGATACCTTCCCTATCCGAGTTCATCCGTCCGTCCATAAAAAATGTGGTATTTCCATTTTAAAACAACCCTTGTAATTTTGCCAGTTTTTTATATAAAAATAAATAAAAAATCATTACTAACTTTTACTTTTTATTGGAGGCAATATCCCATTTTTTTTTATTTTCTTATCCCCATTTACTTGTACAAAATTTGTAACAATAGACAACGTGAAAGTCCAGATGAAACATGGCATAAAAAGTAAAAAACTTCCCGAAAGGGAAGCTTCGATTCAAATCTTGAAGCAATATTTAGAACCGTACGAAATAGCTTTTCATACAACAAATCTCAAACACACACAACATCTCGACTACAACTTATGCAAGTGAGTTAATATACAAAAAATGTCGCACTTCATCACACAATTTGCTTTGCTAGAACTCACCAGCATCCGGCAGAAATATGTATGTCCAAGGATTCCTGCTCAACTCAATCCAGCAGCGATCGGACCACACAAATCTCAAATCGGACTCGCCGGCTCTTGTTTCGCAAACAACAAAGGAAACTCATCATACTGCTCCGAGAAGCCGCGCTCCTCAGCCATCCCCTTGAGCGATTCATAAACCTGATACATGGACCACCTATCTTTAGGCCGAGACACCACACAACTACAAGCAATTTTCAAGAACTTGACAATGTCCTCGTCGTTGCCCTTCCCACGGAGCTGTGTATCAATGCAATCTTTAATCCGGCCCGCCCCACAGAGCTGGCTCACCCAGTCCACCAGATTGCCCTTAAACAACTCATCAGCAGCGCTAACATCAAGAGGCTTTAGACCCGTCGTGAGCTCAAGCAGCACGACCCCGAAGCTATAAACATCCCCTTTCAGAGAAGCAACCGCCGTGGTTGAGTACTCCGGAGCAACATATCCAACCTCACCCAAATCCCCATACGCAAAGCTAGACTCGTTTGACTCCGAAGGCGCCATGAGCCTAGCTAAGCCGAAGTCCATGATCCTAGCGTCAAAATCCTCATCAAGGAGAACCACATTGGAGCTAATGTTTTGGTGCAGGATTGGAGGGTGGCAGCCATGGTGAAGCCAAGCAAGCCCTCTTGCAGCTCCCAAGGCAATCCTAAACCTAGTCGCCCAATCCAAGGCACTGGAGCTGCCAATCAAGGTGGAACCAAGAGTCCCATTTGACAAATGCTTGTAAACCAAGAGCTTCTCCTCCTCCACCAAGCAGAACCCCAACAATGGCACCAAATTAGGGTGCCTCAATTGCCCTAACCTATTCATCTCCATCCTAAACTGCTTTTCCCCAATCTTACACGAGCTCAGCCGCTTGATCGCCAGCGCTGAGCCATCCGGCAACACGGCTTTATACGTTGTCCCGGTCCTGCTCGAGACGATGACATTCTCCGCGCTGAAATTGTTCGTCGATGTCAACAAATCCGCCAGCTTCACCTTAACCAACGGCTTCTGGAACAACATCACCTGTGTGAGCTTATGAGCTCTCAATCTCTCAGCCCAATTACTGCCACTGGCGTCGTC
>JAYDZE010015174.1:0-10152 GCA_034509125.1 Monilaria moniliformis
ATTCTTAGCCTATTGGCCCATCCTATATAACAATCATTATTTAATATGCGTGATTCATCATTTTCAATGTACTTGTCATTAGAAAACGAATTGTGTGAATGCAATGACGGATCCAAGAAACGTTCATTGTAGAGCCAGCGTGCAGTTTCTCAATGTCTTTTTCTTTTTAGTAATTGCATATTTTTTCTTGTTCCGCCACCAAATTTTCTTCATAATATATATAATTTTGGGGCGGTGCTGCCATACGTGGGATCGGTAGCAGCTCGAAAGACCGAATTTAATAAAATTTTCCGATACTCGTGGCCGACGGTGGGGCGGTCAACCCAGCCCGACCCCACCTACATCCACCATTGTGTAAATGTTTATATTAGTTGAGTTCGTAAAATTTTGCTTTAAGTGGGAAAAGAACTTAGGCCATCTACATCAGTGGTCGAACCCTCATCTTTCCTTTATATTATTCATGGACCCTATAACAATTTTTCCCTTAAAATTTTACTCTCAACAACGAAACCGAACCATATAAAATAAAATAATTATATTTGAAATTCAACTATTTTTAATTTGATGAAAGTTTCTCAATTCGGTATAAATTGAGCTCAAATGTAACTTAAGAGTTCCACATAAATTCGAGTACTTTGAATTTACATGAAATTTGAGTAACCTACGTAAGTAAATTCCTATTAGTGTAAGGACAATTAATGGATAATCTAATACTTAAATGCAAGGTTATTAATATAAATTTCATAATACATTTTTAGATTGTATTACTAGATCGATAATTAAAAAAAATATTTATTTATTGTTGCAAGGCTTAATTATTTAAGTGGGAAATAGTTGAGTGGCATAGGCGTTACTTTTCTATTTTGGAATCTCCAAATAATTTCAATATTTTGTGCTTTCTTTATTTTTCATTTTTCCCATTTTCTATTTTCTTTGTTTGCTTCTCGACGCTGGACCAAGTAATTTTCTTTTTTTTAAGAGGATCAATAATAGTTTCTCATTTATCCCGTGATGACTCGAACTCTCGACTTACTGACAGATTTATATATCTTATTTCTTTTTCTTGAAAAGTTACATACTTTATTTCTAAATATGTATTTACTCATACATATAAAAAAGTATATGTATATATATGAAAGTGATGTGAACATAAAATAAGATTAAGAAACAAAATAGACTTTACATATATACATATGAAGAGATTCTTATTGAAAAGAGAAAAGTATAAACTACAATAACATACCGACATTTTATTTTTAATACAAACGAGACATTAAATATTACTATTTATTCAAAGGATAAACGAATATATTTATGCTTCTTTCAATTTGATTTTCTTCTATTTATTAAAAAATAATAATAATATCAATTAATTGAAAAGGACATCCCTAGTTTCTCTTGTCTCTTACTTCAATCCCTAGCCTATCAATTAATTTAATTTTTGGAATCTCCATAGCTTATTCTTCAATTAATTGGTCCACCCAGTCAAAAATAAATAAATAAAGTTACATCAAGAAACTTTCTTCCCCAAAATAATTCTCTTATTTTAGTCATTAACTTAATCAA
The DNA here is from genome assembly GCA_034509125.1 of Monilaria moniliformis. Taxonomy (NCBI): domain Eukaryota; kingdom Viridiplantae; phylum Streptophyta; class Magnoliopsida; order Caryophyllales; family Aizoaceae; genus Monilaria; species Monilaria moniliformis. The sequence goes on from JAYDZE010015174.1 coordinate 1,567, forward strand.
TATAATAAAATAATTATTCAACTAAATTACTAGTCAAACCAAGAATATACAATAACCACAATTATGATCATTAATTCCATAGTAACCCCATTGATTAATGCAATTAAATTTAGTTCCATATTTCCCAATAATTAATTTTTGAGTAAGTTTTTTGTGATACGTGGCAAGCTCCTATTTGTCATCACAAGAGAAATTTCCAAATTATATTCATAGAGACCAGAGAGAGGAGCAAGAATTAGACAGCTCTGCAAACACAAACAATGGCTTGCTGGCTGATTCACTGAGACAAGGCCAGAATTTACATAAACACAATTCTAATGCTGACGTGTACCCCCACCCCACCCCCACCCCCCAATCATTGACCCCCTTTTCCACACAATAAAACGCACAAAAAACCTCTTTTTCTTGCAGTCTCTCTCTCTACACACACAACTTTCTCTCTCTTTTCTCTAAATTCTCTCTTCTCTACAGTCGATACCCAAAAAAGCCCGAGCAAGAATATTTGATCCATCTTTACACCGTGTTAAAACCCTTTGATTGATTGAAAGATTCTGTCTTCAACTAGCCATAAGAGGAAAATAGGGGAAATTTCTTGCATTCTCTCTCTTCGATCGAGTTGGGCCTTTTCTGAAATGTCTTTCATGTATACATTCTTCATCCCCGAGGAAGAAGAAGTAGAGTGGGAGAAAGAAAGATAGAAAAGGAAAAGATCGAATTTTTCTCTGGATTTCTCGCCCAATTTTCACTCAACCGCCCAATTTCTAGGTCAAGATCATACATTCAAGGACAAGATTGTAAATTTGCACCTTCTATCTTGATCTTATTCAGCCGGTAAGATTTCCCCCCTCCCCCGCCGCCCTCCCTCTCTCTCTCTCTCTCTCTCTCAATTCCTGATTTCGTGAATTATACAGTTCGAAATGATTGATTTTGATTGCGATTTTACTTTTTTAGGGATGTCTACGAGTATAATTAACGATTCAATGGTGATGGCTTCCGGCCCGGACGGGCCCGTGAACGCGACTTCGGGCCAAAACGAGGTGGATTTCGCAAAATGCGACTGCTGCGGGCTTACGGAGGAATGCACCCTTTCATACATCGAGACGATTCGCGAAAGGTAATAATAATTAAAGAAAAAAAATCAATTTTGAAAAAATAATTGAAGTCCAATTCTGTTTAAAAACTGTTATTCGGGCTTTCAGATATGGCGGGAAATGGATATGCGGGCTTTGTGCAGAGGCTGTGAAAGACGAAATCTTGAGGTGTCAGAAGCTGATAAGCCCGGACGAGGCGATGGCCCGGCATTTCAGCTTCTGCGGCAAATTTCGGGCCTCTGGGCCTCCGGAGGACCCGACGGTGCACTTGATTCGGGCCATGAGGCGGGTCATGAGGAAGGGGTTGGAGAGCCCGAAGTCGTTGAGGTCAATGCCTAGTAGCCCGATTAATAAGAGACGGGAGCTCGACCTAAAAAGTGTTGGTGTGTTTACTCGGTCGGAGAGTTGTATGTCGAGTTTAACCCTAGTGGATGCCTCGGTGTATCGTGGGTTGGATGAAGGTTGCGAATGAGGTGAAGGGTAATATATGGTAAAAGTTGATATAGTTGGGAGAAAATATGAAGGGCAAAATTGTGGTGCTTGATCTTGGACATTACTTAGTGTTGAAAAGAATAAATGATGTTATGGAATGAAATGAAATAATAGTAAATGTTAATTAATCTTGATCTTGTTTCTTGCACTAGTGGTTGGAGTTTTTCTATGAGATGATCAAGATTACGAGACCGGAGATTTTGGGATGAGTTTGGATTACCTGTTTAAATTCGACGTCACGATAGAAATGAAAATGTGTAAGTAAATCATCTGCATTAAAAAAAAGGTATAATTTAGAAATATATATCGTGTTTTGCACTTTTGGCTTCTAAATTTAGTTTCATGGTATATTGTTCGGTTGGATTGATTCGATCATGTACTTAGTCTTCAGATAGTGCCATAGGATTAGGGCATCTAGGCTTATTGGAATCTCTCTTTTGAAGCAACTTTGGACAAATTGCTTCAATAATTTAGGGTTCTTGAGTTGTGCAGTCTCTGTCAGAACCTCTGTGGTAAGAGATGTTGCTGTTTCGTCATCTCATTTTTAGCTGCCCCCAAAAATACATGCAATTCTGACACTTTGCCAAATGTCCAAAATATGATCACTTGCTATTATTCAGTTTTGGGCAATAATTGGCTTCAACAAATTTCATTGTGCAATTTTTTTTTATGCCACATATGTATCAATTATTAAGAAAAATACTCTACAAGTCGTGAGAATTTTAAAATTTTCAAGTTTTTTTTTTTTTTTTAACATAGACAATAATAAATAGGCTTGTTTTTTGTTCACATCAATCAGAATTCCAATCCGAACTCAAACATAGATTCGTGTTTTTTTTTACAAATCTTAGAATCGAGATTTTTGTGTCGTAAAAAAACGAATCGAAAAAAAAAGATTTTTTTATTGAACGTGTTCATTCATTTTAACTACTTTAAGCGCATTTCTCAGAGTCATTTGGACTCCAACTCCACCCTCTCGGGGTTCATTCATCTCTACCGTTTTCCCACCCCCAAGTAATAGAAATATCTAGAAAAAAGGACAAAAGGGGTTGTGAAATGGTCATCCATTGGTGTGTGTTGTGTGTGTGGATGATGAGATGAGCTTGACTGGCAGCTAGAACTGCCATGTAGCCAACTCCCAATTTCAATCAATCATTATAGTATTTTATTTTAATTTCCTTTACACCAAACGTCAATCATATTTTACCTATTTCTAACGACCCATCTCAATAAGTTCGTCTTTTCCTCGAGCCCCTTCCCCTTTTGAACGCACCTTATTTTTCTATTTTAGACCAAGAACTAATAATGCCTTCACACAAGCATACAGGATGGTTCAGACTCTTATTAATTGGAGGAGAAACGTTTTATCAATTGAGCTAGACTTTATCTTCGTAATGTCGATAAGTATTGCTGGTGGGTGCAAGAATTATACAGAAGTGATTTATTAGATAATATGAACTCGAACTTGTATTTGAATTGTTCGTGAGAAATTTGTGACCCCAAATTAACAAAAAATTGCGTATAATTAACAAAATTCATCAAAAATATATATAATTTTGTATTTGTAGAAAAATTGAAATTTTGCCCTTTCTATTTTATTATTAATAGGACAAATGTGTCATTTTATTAATACCAAATTTTCTATAAGTTGATTGGGCCTAGGCGTGGAATAGTAGTTATGCTGGTCATGTATACTTGATATTAATTATTTAAAGAAAATTCAAACTATATTATATGAATATCAAAGCATTAAAATGTAAATTAACCAAAATGATATGATTCTATAAGTTAGGATACCGACTAATACGTGCCATTAGTATAATCTCCTTTATTCTCCCTAATAAATGTATAATTATAAAATAATAAAAATAATAAAAATACTTTATTGGTTTGTATTATTTGACAAATGAACTAATCATTTTTTTTTCTCTTTCTTTGAAGAGGATCAATAATGATTCCCCATTTATTCTCGTGGTGACTCGAACCCCCCGATCTATTGATTGTAGAAAAAAAATCTTACCAACTAAGTTGCGTTTTATCGTCGAAGGAAGTAATCATCTCAGCTCACAAACGAGAGCAAAATGACAAAAATAATGCAGCCGATTTCTGCAAAAGAGGTCAATTGAAACAACTAATAGTCTAATACCAATCATAGAGGTCACTTTTCTATGGCATAGTAATAATTTTTCCAATTACAATAGATTTGGTGAACAACTTTTAGAGAGAGAAGGGATGAGATGGAATACTTTCTAATTTGTTAAGTATTACTTTATCAAAGACATGATCATCAATTTGGAGATAATGACAGTCTGGTTAATTAATTTAATCCATATTATGAACCCACAAAATGTGCCACTAGACCTATTTTTCAATGGAATTTGACTTTGCTGCTAAAGTTGTGTTTCATCTCGTATTTTGTGTATTTCAGGAAAACACGTTTTTTTTGTAGTGATGGTACCAATTATTCGATCTATCATCATTTATAGTATTATCGTATAATATCTCATATTACATCTATAGATATCTGCCAAATGTCAAAAGAACATAAAAAAAACTACCAATTTTAGCTTGAAAATTTACAAAAATTGTGAAATTTGTGTAGAATTTCATGTATATGTCATCCAATTTGGTTTATTGCATCATATAATATCTTCCATATACTTACTAATAGTTGCCATATGTCTAGAAAATTTAGAAATCTACCAAATTTTGCTTAATGAAAATTCACAAAATTGCATGTAGAAAATAATTAAGAAATTTAATAAACAAATTTTGGTAAAATTTTAAATATTATCAACACGTGACAATTATCCTTAGATATAAAGAGAATGTAGGAGTTATTTTTTCAAACTCTTAATATGATACGTTGATTAAATTTCAAATCCTTCAATTCATATACAACAGCATGTCGAAAACTATGCATTTATTTCATAAATAGTTAAAAACACTCTAGCCAGAGAGAGAGAGAGAGCCATAGCTCCTTAGCTAGAAGTCTTCTCCAGAAAGAAAATCTGATCATTCAGATTCTTGCCATAGATTCAGATATGGAACCAGCCACAAGGCCCACAACTAACCAGCATTTCGACAAGAAAGCATACCCGCCCGAGTCGAGCTTTCTTGTTCGTGTTCACTACCCGAAGTTGATTCCTTGAGCCAGAGGCAGCTCGCTTCCGTAGTTGATGGTGCTGCATATACACAAGGCAGCATGTTCATGGTCAGAAAGGAAATTGGATGAAACGAGCTTCATTAGCTATGACCGTGTAACTGTTGCAGGATTCTCGATAGGATTTTGACATGAGACGAGAATGCAAAGATACTTGAAAAGATAATTGGGTTTACCAAGTTGAGCGCCTCATGTATTGTTTCCAAGAATCGCTTCCAGCTTCACGGCCGCCCCCAGTTGCCTTCTCACCACCAAAAGCGCCTCCAATTTCAGCACCATTTGTCGGGATGTTTACATTTACAATACCACAGTCACTTCCTTGGGGACTGTATCAAGATATAGAAATAAGTCAATAACTCGAAAAGATTGTTGTTTCAAAGCATTCTTCTATCTAATGTCCACCAGAGAATTAAAAACAGCGAAGAAGAGCATCCCATCACTCACCCGATCCATTTGAATATGATTTCAGGTCTGCGAGTGAAGATGGAACTACTTAGACCTTGAGGCACAGAATTGTTTATGTCAATCGCTTCCTTCAACGTCTGCAAAAAAATTAGACGCTTGAAACCATTGTACGGCGCAAAGCAAACTGGAGATCTTCACACAGCTGAAAACTAGCCATACCTGAAACTTCATCACATGGAGAACAGGAGCAAACAACTCTTCCTTAACAACGTCAGCACTAGAAGATATTTCGACTATGGTGGGCTGCACGAAATTTCCTTCAGACTCTATAATGCCGCCACCAACGAGAACCTTTCCTCCCTGCAACATGATAACACGTGTCAAAAACAGCTGAAGACAGCAAGTTGCATCAATCCCCAATTAGGGTTTATTAATCTCAAATTTAGATTTAACTAGGGCGGATGCACCAGAGGTGTCTCTTAAACGAATATGACAATAATTGAGAAAGATCCAGGCACAAACCTGAGATTTGATTTTCTCTATTCCCTTCACAAAATTTTCCCTAGAAACAGGAGTATGCAGCGGCCCAAGTAAGGTACCTTTCTCTAAAGGATTTCCGACTTTGACTTGCTTGTAGACATCACATAACCGGTCAAGTACTTTCTGATAAACACTTTCGTGAAGAAGCTGCAATTTCATGATGTGAAAAGAAGTTATGCACCAAACATCAACTATCTCGTCCACTAAGGTGAGTGGAAAGTACTTATGAATTATCATACCAATCTACGGCAAGTTGTGCATCGCTGACCAGCAGTACCGACAGCAGCGAACAGAACAGAGCGAACAGCGAGTTCAATGTCGGCGTCATCCATGACTATTATGGCATTATTTCCACTTAGTTCAAGCAGGCACTTGCCGTATCTTTGATTCACCGTTTGTTGGACCATTAGACCCACCTGGAGTCAACACCAATCAAACTTTTAGGACTTCGGAAAAATGAAATGCTCTTAGACTAATTTGGGTAAGTGGTGAGTACATAAACTAGTACCTTTGAACTCCCAGTGAACGAAACTAGGGGAACACGTGGATCTTTTGCTATAGCTTGACCGATTTCAGCACCTCCACAGAATGCCGTGAAAATTGCTCCTGGTAAATTGTTTTTCTCGAGTACTCCAGCAATTATCTTCGTCATAGCTATGGTAATGAGAGGTGTAGTTGGAGCACCTTTCCTGAAAAAATTTATACAATTCTCAAAATTCATAAATGCAACCTTCTGAATTCAATTTGGGCAAAAACACTGCTTAATATTGTTATGTATCATAAAGAGGAAAGAAAGCTAGATTGAAGAAAATAAACTTACTGTATATAGATATCTCAACCAATCTTTGCTCTGGCTTTAAATCATGGTATCTATTTGGAACATAATATATCGTAACACACAAGTGGTTACCTATCCGAGATAATCCAAAATAGAACTATTTCTGATAAAACTGAACGATTCTATAATAGCTTACATTGACATATTAGACAAATACATTGACATATTAGACAAAAGATCATGCCAAATGAAAATGAAAACTACTGATATTTTTGGTTGCAACTAACATAAACAAATCGTAACATCAGTTATAGCAGAGCACAGGACTCACCACACAACAGAATTTCCACAAACTAGAGCTATGCACGCATTCCATCCTACAATCACACAATAAAAGATAACATTAGAACTTAAACATAGGCAAAAACTACATGATTTTTGTATTTAGTTTTATCCTAATATAATATGGAAGAAGTTGAAGGCTGTAATAACACCAACTATATAATACCAAAACCCACTAGTCTTGCTCCATATACTCACCAAGAACAGCACAAGGGAAGTTGAAGGCTGTAATAACACCAACTATCCCTAAGGGATTCCACATCTGTTCCATGGTAGGATGCATGAACATCAGATATGAAAATGTATTACAATAACCATGGATCATGAGCTGAGAAGAAAACAGTATCTCTTGCTTACCTCCAACATCATGTGATTAGGCCCTGTTAAGATGGCAACAAAAATTGAAGACAGTAAGGAAATTAGTTATTTTTGAATTACATTAAGCGTATAAGCTTGTCTACATGATTCCATATAATACATGAAAGCACAAAAATATATGATATCTATAGTTCACCGAGATATAGCATCAGTTTTAAGTGATGAAAACTTGGAAGGATTGCAATGTTGTCAAGCTTACGTTCGGAAGGTATAACAGATCCATTCAGCTGTCGGCTTAATCCCACAGCAAAGTCACACATATCAATTATTTCCTGCAATAATATTTCCCCAACAAAAGAGAATAAGCTGAACATTATCTTAAAATTTATCGAAGTTCATAGAAAGCAAGATCCAGCGGAAATAATCCACACACTATAGAAGAAGACAATACACAAATAAGAATATGATATAGAAAGGTGTTACATAAGAATGTTTCACTTCCCAAATTTAAAGACAAACCTGAACTTCCCCTATTCCTTCAGCAAGTATTTTTCCCATTTCAAGGGATACAAGACGGCCGAGATGATGGAGTTTGGTTCTCAGTGCATCACCAATTTGCCTCACGATTTCACCTCTCTTTGGTGCTGGAATCTGAAACAAGATGAGACATCATATATAATAATCCTAACCCATTTCTAAACATAGTAAATACATCGAAAAAAGTTTTGCATCATAATGATTATATTCGTAAAGAAATTGAAACAGAACCTGCATCCATATCTTTGTAGCATCTGCACATGCTTCCATTCCTTCCTCATAGTCTTGAATGGATGCTTCAGAAACTTCAGCGATCGGCTAAACCAGGAAACAATTTACACCCGATTAGTAATCACATAATGAAATGTATTTTAAATGTGGAAAATAATCTCAAAAACTTACAAGATGATTACCTAGCTCTGTTGAGGGAAAAAATTAGCAAAAAGTAGCATATATCTCAATTACATGAACAATTGATTGAGTTTAGAAAAGAATCATAATCTGAAGTTTCATCGCTGTCAATCAATGATACACAAATTGAGATCGTCAGAGTTCACACGCGGGCCGCAGCGTGTGAAACTGCTGCTGTCACTGCTGTCGTTGTGAGGGCGTGGAGTGGCTGAAACTGAGGGAGGAGGCGGCGGCGGTGTGAGGTGTGAGGGAGGGAGGCGACGGTGTGAGATGTGAGGGAGGGAGGCGGGTGATTAGGTTAGAAAATTTTGGAGTCTGATGACTTTTAGTCACTTTAGTGCTGCGCAGATATTAAAAAAAAAAAAAAAAAAAATTCAAAACCTGTTGAACCGCGGCTATGTCGTGAAATTAGGGTGCCCGCGTGGATTTGAATAAATTTGGGCGAAACCATACACTACGGTTCAAAAAACCGTAGAGACATAAGTAGTGTATGGTGAAAAGGGGAACAT
>JAYDZE010015185.1:0-10151 GCA_034509125.1 Monilaria moniliformis
TGGAGTTATATACTAGAAAGCATGCTTTACGAGCTGCTTATGTATTAATAACTCTAAGAACTATCATTCTCTGCCACTTGTAAAGAGATATTATTGTTGCATAGCTTACCATTTATAATCTAGTGATTATATTTTGAGCAACTATGTGATTATAATTGAGCAAGCAAGTCTAGGTCTTCAGCATTGTAGACTAAATGGTACTCAGGCCATCACTAAGGGTCTCTCAGTCAGTTCCCTTGCAGAAGAAAATTAAGTTTCACAACCTAGATAGACTTAGGCGATCTATCGTGAACGGTTGCAGTGTCTCCATACTTTTACTAACCTTGGTAAACGAATGACACTAGTGTGGTATAGTACTGATGGATTCACGTTGAGATAAGTCTTTCTTGTTGATTCATTATTATGTATGTCTGCAATTAAATATTCTAAATCAGTATAATTACTTATTAAATTTACCGATAAATTATCTTTTGGCTTACTTACGCATAGGATTTGTTGAGAAGAAATACCGTCTCGGCAACGATGGAGATCTATATTACTCTTTGTGGTTCATGTAGGAGTTCCACGCATTGATGATACCAACAAATATATGGTTATGTGGCGCAAAGGTTACATAATGAGACTTTATCGATAGACAACATCATCATCGTACACAATCTAATTTCTAAAATTCAAAAATAAACAATTTAAACATATAATAATTTGTATAATGTTAATATATGCAATGTATATATACTGACAATAAGTTGTATAACTCTATATGATAATTAGTATAGTTCATAGGAAAAATCAGTATAGTACAAAGAAATGATTTGTATAGTTCAAATAAAAAAATAGTATAGTGCAAATGAATAATTAGTATAGTTCAAAGGTGAAAACTGTATAATGCAAAATAATAATCAATATTGATAACGTTCAATATGGAATAAAAGACAAAGCATTACATAGTTATGATAATATCGGTATATAATTGTGCTTTGTTCAGTATATTAAGTAAAGTAAATAAATATAACAATAAACATACTCTAATGTTCTTTTTAATGTCATGATCTTGTAGTAAAGCTCATTTTCATCATTGTCCAGCTTGAGAGAAATATCAACTGCCCTTTCATTGAACGGGGACCGTAGGGCAGTTGATGGTTGTTGGTGGCCCTCAACGATTGGTTGATTTGATTAATAAACAATCAATTCATTATACGAGAGGTCTTCCATACTTACTTCACCCATTTACTCACATGTCTTTATAAATATTTCAATCATATTATTTATTTCAATATGTGCAATCTATACTAGATACATAACACCAAGTAAAATTATATTAAGTTACATGATATAATATAACCTGAATTGCGTATTCAAAAATTGCATTAACATCAACAGGTTCTGCATCTCCAAACTGCTCCATATTATCTTTCTCATGGATGAGGATCTGCTCAATACAAGTAAAATTTATAATCAACATATTGTAAAAAGATAGTACATATTGAGAATATTATTAGTACATAGTAAGAATGTTATGAGTCATTTATAATATAATTTGAAGAGTCAATTCAAGTATAGGATTAACATCCAAAGCCTCCCCAGCATTATCTTTCTCATTTTCTTGAGGCTACTTGGGTTTAGGAAGACGGATGTATGTTGTCACTATTAATTACATCATTATCATCAGCAATCTGTAACAAAATAAGATATTCATTAAGTACAGTGTGAGACAATAATCTGTATAATGGTAATAGTTTATCACTAAAGGGGAAGTGATAATCAATACATGGTAATAAAGTTATCAGTATAGTATATTCAGTACATATCTATAGGACAATCAGTACATATTTATAGGATATTCATTACATGTTTATAAGATAATCAGTAAAAGACTTACCTCATCCTCACTCATTCCCAAGCTGAAGCTTGGCCTTTCTAAATCATTCCTACTATCAGTTTGATCTTCCACCATCTTCATTACAGATTCAACGGCCTTAATCCATTCCAAATTATCAAAATCTTCATCGGCCATAGCTTGCGTCATGCTTGCAACTGGATCATCTACCTCCTCATTTTCCATATTTTTTTGAGAAAACCACATCACCTTCATTGTTGCATCGGAAAATACTTTGAAGCAACCCATACTGCGGATGTGGGGCGGGGCATCTTTCATATGCTTGATGAGTATTCAGCTGTTCTTTTAGCAGCCATCATCAACCCATCAATTGTTTGTGCAGTCTCTTTTAATGAACTTTGTCTACATCCACACTTACAGTCTGTAGCTCATGCATTGTCACTTTTTGTTTTACTTGATCTAATACGTCTCACGATTGTGGGTTCAGCAAGGAACGTAGGTTGTACCTAGTCTCTAAACAACATTTCCCAAACCCCCCGCACTGTATTTCTTCGGCCTCTCGTTTTCTTGGCATCTCGCGCGTTTAGAATTATTTACGTAGTAATCCATGAAAAATTGTAAAAAATTGGGGAGAATTTTAGAATGGAAAAAAGAAAAGAATTTGGTAGAATTTAGAATGAGAATTAACTTTTGGAATGAGAATGAAGAAGTAGGTATGATTAAAAAAATAGAAAAAGACGAAATGGGTCGGCCAGGACAACCCACAGTGAAGCCGCTTTATGACCACCGCATAAAGGCATCTACTTGTGCTCACGGCCCGTTTCACTGCCGCTGCCCCATTTCGCTCCCCAGCAGTGTAGTTGTGGTGTGGCCGCCGCAGCCGTGCACGCAAACGCTGCTGCAGTACGGATGTCCTAAAGTCGCTCTATAAGGCAAAGGAAAATATAAAATTGCATTCCGCTTCTCAGAAATTCCCCGCGTTGATACAACGCCACGTATCTGGCGAAACCGATTTTTTTTTGGAGCCCTCCATTGGACAGTCACAGAACGAAACATCATAGCCGGATATTTTAGTCACAAACACGTCAGCCTACCAAAGGGACTCCCTCATGACACGTGTACCTTCTCCGCAAACGCCAAAAATGGGCCCACCGACCGAACCCTTTAAATCTCTTCCTTACAGCCCTAAGCGCCAAAAAATACCTCCTTTCTCTCTCTCTATACCCTTTCGTTCCTCTCACTACACTTTTCTCTCTCTATACACTCACTCACCACTCTCATATGTCATCACTTTGAAGTTTTTCTTCACCGATCAAAAATTAATCCACGCATCTTACCAGTTCATAGCTGGTATGAAAACCCTCCTTGATTCTCGTCAAACCCGGATTCATTTATTTCTATAGTTTCGATTGATGTGCGAGGGTTATTGATCAACTGATTGCTTGATTCAGATTCTTGTTAAATCAGTTTTGTTCCTTTTTTATTATACAAAAAATCGCTAATGGTTTATATTTCTGCGGATTTCTTATGAAGAGAATCAAACGTATTTTTTGATGCATCCGGACCGGTATTTGTATCTCTGAGCTTCTTATTTGGCGGATGTGTGATAGTCCTTTTACTAGTGTTTATTCCCCCCTCTGTATCTTTGAGAGAATAGAGCCGACGTATATGTGGTAATTGTGGGTGTGCTTCTCATATTGTGATCGGTGATGTTCTCTTTTGTGTACAGCTATACCAGTCAATAGAAGGGGTTTGGCAATTTAACTGATGATGATTTTGAAGACCTGCTTTTGATTCTAATACTTCGAGTTTTAAATTGTGTGCTCTTTTTTAATTTTTTTTTCTTTGAACTTTGTTTTTTTTTTTTTTTTAAATTTTGTTGTGTTTAAGTTGGTCGATATTTGGCAGGGGAAGAAAGTATCTACACTTGGACCTTGTTCAAATGTTTGTGAATTTTTCATACGATGTTTGATACTCGAAACTATTAAAACCATCATATAATTTCATTCCCTTCTAGGTGTGACACATAGTATATCTTTTCTAGTATCTATTATACATGATTAAGTAGCTCTACTGTGTGCATAGAGTATATGGAGTGCTGTGAGTATTTGGAGTTATGTTTTGGTTCAAGAGAAATGTTATCAGTGTTCATTGGTTGGAAAGTGAAGATTGGTGAAATTTATAGCCCCACTTTTCCTTTCATTTGACATGCCTTTCCTCGAAAAATTCTTGACCCGCCAAGTCAGTGCAGTGCAAGTGAAGAATTGCTTTAGTGTCCTGGTCTGAAAGTGGATACAATGTTACTGTGCAAGACTTTACCTAATTAACTATTTTTACCGTTTTACATGTTTATGTATCTACTATGCATTAGGTGAAAATGTCCTGTAATCAGCTGAAGAAAATGATTATTTTCTCATACTTCTGTTTAATTTGTTTAGATAAATGGGATATGGAAATCAACCTATCTCTACTGCTTTGGAGGAAGGGAAAGATGAACAGTATCTAACTAATAAACCAAGTGGAGCTGATGGTGGGGGCTGGACACATGGCACTTGTAGTTTTGAAGACAACATTATGTCTCTCCCATTTATTTCACTGGGTTATGATCAGTTTTGTGGACGTGATATACAAGATGATTGTTACTCTTACTCTCCTGATCTGAATTGCATAGCAGATCCTAAGGTAGATAAAAACTGGACTGATGTGTCTGAGTCCTGCACAAAATTTGAAATGCTTTCTCCTGAACTGAGCATGAGAGGAGATGGTACAGATTGTCTGATGAGCCCAGCTGTCAATTCCATGGATTATGGTAAATTAGAGATCCCCATGAACCTCACCCCACCAAGGTGTGAGACGGAAACAGGTTATCCAATAAAGAATCATGGAGCAGAAGCTCAAAGTAGTAGAACTAGTAGGTTCCAGATGAGTGGACAGTTCTCTTCTTCAAGATGTAGCACATCTTTGTTGCCACTTGTGGACAATTTTGGTGCAAGAGGAAATAAAAATGATATCAACATTGTTCCTCTTTCCTCTAGTTCTTCACAAAAAATTGATCAGGATTTCCTTACTCTTGGAATTGGAGGTGGCAGAGAATTCAGACCTAATAGCAATTTCAGTATCCGAGAAATTTCCAATAAATTGGAGGAGGTTTCTTCCCAATGTAACAATCCTATTATTGAATCCCGCCCAAAGAACCCCGCTACTCATTTGGCAGGTGCGGATGCAAGGATCCCAACTCATGCTGGTGGGTTATCAAGATCTAAAAGTACTTTCTATGCCCCAGAAATTCCAAGTAAAGCTGAGGAGGTTTCTTCTCGATTTAATAGTTCTAATGTTAAACACTGCCCGAAGAATGCCTCAAGTCTTGCTCATTTGTCAGGTGGGGATGCAAGGATCCAAACTAGTGCTGGTGAACTGGAGGGGTTTGCTTTCCAAGATAACATTAAGAACCCCTTGAACATCACTAATTTGGAAGGTGCGGCTGCAACTGTTCGAACTAATGCTGGTGGATTATCAAGATCGGCATGTAGTAGCATGCCCACATGTGTTGAAGGTGGGCTTATTGGAGAAACAGGATTCAGGCTGAATTCCGATCCATTTCCCGGTCTTCACAATCTGCAGACTAATACATCTACTAATGATCGATCAAAATGTTATACATCAGTGTGTCAGCCGTCTTCAATGCCATTGTCGTCCGGAAGCACTTTACTCTCTCAACCTAAATGTGGTTCACAGCCACAAATAATGTCCACATATTTTGCAAGTCAACCTATATCATGGCAACAGGATCACTCTAGGAAGAGTTCCATTAATGTGTCATCCGAATATTCCCGACATTACCATTCGCACAGGGACAAACTCAGCTCCACCAGCCATGTACAACCAGGTAGTCATACAAGTGGTACTCATACTTTGATGTTTTTGTGGATTTAATAGTGGCTGTATGTTAATATCTTGCCAGCTTCCAGAAACTAGAAATTGGGACCAAGTTGTAATTGGAAATTAAGAAGACCATATTTTACAAGTGCTTGGTTAGCTGGTGGGAGATTATGGGGTAGTCTATCCCCGTGACATTCTAACTGCATATTTATTTTTAAGCATTTTATCTTTCCTTTTATATGGTAGGAAATCTTAGCTCTGCAGTAGAAGGTACAAGAATAGGAGTTGCCAAAGTTGGTTCTTTCCCGTCAAGTGTTCAACCAGTGGGTGAGCGCATTGACATATTCAGTTATGTTGGTCACTGGGATTTTGACCAAATGTGCTACTCTTATTCAAGCCTAAACTAAAATTTTCCCAGTCACTGGACTTTTATATGAAGAGGAACTTCCTTTTCATTTTGTGGTTCTTAAAAAGTGATTCCCTATTTAATTATTTAAGTCCGTTCCCTATTTGATCATTCATGTCATAAACACTATCTCTGGTGTTTTATTATTCAACGAATGACTTGTGGACTTTAGTACTTGAGTCATCTTATACATTTTCTGCATAGGACTGGAGAAGGGTCCTTACTGATTTAGAAAGTATCCAGAAAGGAGATGCAAAAACATCATGCAATTTTTCTGAGTAGATACATGGTTGGTGCGAGATTACAGTTTTGCTTTATTGTTATATGAAATTCTTTTACTCTTGGGAAAATTTTCCTTTGAGCAAGTATAGCAAATAATTGACATGAGATGAGTTTAAGAAAACAAAATCTACGTACTTTATTCTGGGCGTGTCTGATGGAGGAGGCTATTTGAAATATGCCAAAACCTTTATACTGTACATAGTAGTTGGTCAAGTTCTTTTGGCTCCGACTCTACTTACATATCATTAAGCCTTATCTTTTCAGAACTAATCACATATAGTTTGGTTGAGCTTATATAGTCAAATTTGGTTGAAATAATTTGGCACAATTGACTGCTGGTTACATGTGTAATATTGATGACAAAGTTCTTTATCTTGTAGTCTGGTCTATGAATACATAACTTATATTCAGCCCAGAGGTTTCAGTTTTACACGCCATGGTTTTGTTTTTCTCAGGACAGTTTCATGCTTTTCATAGTAGCAGTCCTATTGAAGCACCTGGGACCTATATTTCCCCTGAGAGAATTGGGCTTCAGTTTTCAAAAAGTAGCAGTTACCAGTCTGATGTGGTTGCTTGTTTTCCTAAAAGGCTGGGGCTTCAACCTAATGATTTTGCTACTGCTCAATGCACAAGAGGTTAGTTACCTGTTAGAATGTTAGAATACTGAGTTATCTGATACTTTTATATCTTTGTTAAACCCTGGGTTCTAAATGATGATGTAAGTTAACTCCGTTTTCTCACTAAATGCTATTAAATCTATTTTCTTCGTCAAGGAGAACACAAGGATGGGTTTAAATAGAATTAAACAGTTTTTGGTATCAACCTACTGGAACAATCCACTCATCCATCTGATTATAATGCACTATAATAATGAAAATTATATGGAAGAACTTAGATGTTGGTGGAAGAGAAATCTGCAACATAGTTATGAAGTGGATTATTTTGTCCGAGAATAATATTTTAACATCCGTTTTCCATTATGTTTCAAGTTAACCTTGCTTAATCAGGTGGGGGGTGGCAATACCTAACTTGTTTGATGTGCGATGCTTACTTTGTTTACTGCCCCCTTCCCCCTACCCAAATTTCGTTCTCTCTTCTCACTTAAAGCAATTTAGAAGACCCATGGTAGCAACTGGCTCTCCAATGTTTTATTAGACAAGAATATACATCAGGCATTAGCTTTGAAATGAATGTTCCACTGTAATATGCCTTCTTTTTAATGCAGGTTTGTATCAGCATGGGATGTCAACCCAATCATCTGCACTTTTTCCTGAAGTTGATAATTCTAATGGTACCCAACGTTAATGTATCTCCACAGTGAAACCAATCATGGAGCCACTTGTTTTGGTAATAGCTCTACATATCTCTCATTTTGCAGGTCAGGTTGTTCCAGTTGCAAAACTACATATTACGCCTCAGGTTATTATGCCTCATCCACCTTTGAAAAGGAAAGCAGCTGCAAATCCCATTGCACTCTCAGGTCAACGGAGGAAAATAATTCCACAACCTGCTATTAGTGGTTCTATATCTCAACAAAGGCAGAGCATTCCAGCTATTCCAGCTCCTATTCATATTCCAACTGCACCTCTTCATATAAAATGGAAAGGTATGAATCCTGTTTGCAATATTGGATGCATTAGTTGCGTATTGGAACAAAAGAAATAAGCTTTAAACACAATTTTAGTCACTGCGCATTTGATTATCCATTAGATCAAGCATAACAGAGTAGTTATTCACATAAATCATGATTATAGGCTTAGCTATGTCATAATTTCCTGGATTTAAATTTAAAATTGTCTCGATCTTAGTGAAAAATAATATGGAAGAACTAGACGAACTACTGCTGATGTCTTTGTGTTACTAATTCTTTATTTTACTCCATGATCTGCTAGATGCAGACTCTTTTATCATTAGCAAGATATATTTGATAGCTTGAAATAGATCCTTGGTTTTCTGTAACATCTGTAGAAAACAAGTCTCTACAATTGCATTCTCAATACGTTGTTTTCTGTTTGATCCCACAATTTGCACAAACAACTAAGATAATACCATACATGCTTGTAGGTTTTGAAGAACCACTTGAACCAACTGGACAGAGGTGTCTCTTGTGCAAGAGGGATCTTTCATTTACAGCAGAAGGCTTAATGTACCAGCCCAGAGTTCCGCCACCAGTTGCTGTTCTTCCGTGCGGCCACACATTTCACGACCATTGCTTGCAAATAATCACTCCTGAAGACCAGTTGAAAATTCCTCCTTGCATTCCTTGTGCCGTTGGTGAAACTTAATCTCCTCTATGTTTTTGCTGTCTATATTCGGGGCTAATTGCATTAAAAATATATCTTAAAACTGTTTTGGTAAAGGGTAATTAGAAATAGAAAAGAGGAGAGAGGGAAGTAAAATAGGAATTCTTTTGTTGGTGACGGAGGTAGGTGTAGTTTATGGACGTGTAAATTGATAGGGTTCAAGTCCCATAATGTTGGTTAGGGCGTCCGACGATCTCATTGTCAACGGAGGATGAGTTGTTCAATAACGCTGTTATGGATTAAAGCAACCATTGTGATAAATTCTAGACGTATGGCATCATATCCGGTCGATTTCCAAAACTTTTAATTTATTCAAATTTGTTCTTACAAGATCAACAATGAGTTTAAAATTCATAATATGATCATAGCACAATGAGTCTAGAGAAACACCGAGTTTAGTGTTCGTAATTATTTTTGTAAAAGTGAGAGATATTGATAAGAGCGAGCATAATCTGTATTAATCAATATTTGGTTGATTGGCATGAAGTTATTGATATTGACAAAAAAAATTATCTAATCGAGTTCGACTCAACTTTTAAGGTTAAAATATTTCGATTTGAGTTGAAAATTGCAATTTTAGTTGTGTTTTGTATCAGTTCGTGTTGACGTGTTGAGCTTGGTAATTCGAATTGAAACCAACTCGACCAAAATGTTATTTCAAATTTTTAATTATTGATTTTGATATATTATGGATGAAATTTTAATTGATTGAATTTGTCATGCGGTGATTGAATTTAAGTTTATTTTGTTTTATTGTTGTCTATATATTGTAGAAATATTTGGTTTCACGTGAATTTTGGATTACGGATTTGAATTTGTTAAAATATTAGTTGAAATAAAATTGATCTCAACGGTTGGGTTTAAAGTTCAGCTTGGATTAAAAAATAAAAAAAAAATCTTCAAATTTTTAAGTATAATTCGGTTTTCGATCCATTTGCCTAAACCACCCCATACTCCAGTCATATACATATATATAGATTTGTAATTAAGTTATAACTCATTCTTATTATAGAACTGAGATCAAATCTTATTCTTCTATTTTTTCTATCTAATGGCCCATAATAGGACACGTGTTATTGTTGAAAATTAACATATTGATTTTTTTAATTATGCAAATGTCATAATAGTAATTTTAATAAGATCACGTTTTTTTGTCTCCTAATTTTTTGGATATTGTTGATATGGTATCTTTTGTAACATATTTTAACTTCTTTTTTTAGAAAAGAAATCGCATAACCGAGATTTGTCTGTTTGACTCACATGTAATGATACTCATACAACTATTTAATGACATCATACAAGTAGTTCAATATCATCATTTGGTTTACACATTATCATCATAAAAATTATAAAGGCCACGTTAAGACAATATCATGATCAGGAACGTGTTCAAGATTTTATGCCGTAAATCTCGGACATTTCCAAAACTAATGCGCCTAAGATT
>JAYDZE010015196.1:0-10151 GCA_034509125.1 Monilaria moniliformis
TCATCATCATCATCATCATCATCATCATCATCATCATCATCATCATCATCATCATCATCATCATTATTATTATTAGTCATCTACACATTAGAACATACTATTATGCTGGAAAACCCGAACAGTAGCCCCAGATCCACGAGCGCCATTGACTATTGAGTTATGGTTCAGAGAGTCACTAATGATCAGACCTCCCTGAAAAATGCCCAAAGTGAGGACTATACAAAATAAAACAAATATCAAAGTCGAGTTAGCCAACTAATTCTCTGTACCTTTCCGATTAACACAGGAAGAATGGCCGAATTTGTTACATAACCCATCCCAAATACAATAGCAGCTGGCTTTCCCACAAAATTGGCTACACATTCCTCCAGTTCAACATGCAATTTTGTTGTGCCTGATCAAAGAGTTTTATTCATCAAAATACACACAAGCAGATACATGCTTCAGTGTGGCAATAACATGAGGAAACACATTTACCTCCATCAACACGGGTACTGCAGGTGCTTGGGGTATATTTCTTCAGGGACTCAATTACCCGAGGTGTGCAGTATTCATCTGCTGCAGCAAATCCTAGATAGTTATAAGATCCCAAGTTCAGGCACCTATTAACTTTTGTTGTTCGCCTACAGGAAAGTACCGATAGAGTAAGGATTGCATTTAGAGTGAGCTCCATGCTGAAAGACCATGGTCCTGAATTCATATGGAAGCTGAAATTTTCCAGTCTACCTGAATATATGGTCTCTTATAGTGCCAAAGTAAACAATTCAAAATGGAATGTATAATTAAGTGATCAGGGACTTCAGTTGTGATTAGTGGGTAAGAACAAAACAAATTGGACCATATTGATTGTAAACTATAACAAGATACCTTCTGGAAAAAGAAATTTTGGAGTAGATACTTACTTTAGTGTTTTGTTGTTATCATTGGAGACACGCTCCACCACATCAAACCAAGCATCCGGAGGGCTTGATATTGGTCTGTTGAAGCAATCCTGAAAATCACATGGGATTTACACATCAAATTCATTCCTCCGACAATGTAGAGAGACTATTATAAAATCCCATATAATGAAATTATGGGCGTTCAACCACTAGTTCTGATTAACGGAATCCAATCTGGTTCATCTGTTTAACATTCATGGCCAATTTTATTTTTCGACACTGATTACATTATATCATAGACGAAAGGACACCTTTCCCTCTCTCCTTACATTAATTTTCTGTCCGGAGCTACAAGAATCAACTTTAGATACAGGCAACCTTTTTAACTTTAGTAGAAAGAAATCACTTCCAAATGTAATATGAAGTTCACTAAGCACACGAAAATGAGACCTATTGACATGAAATACAGAAAAGGCCATCCTTTCATAAATCATAATAAATCACAAGATACCTTGAGCATTGATCAACCCAAAACTCACCGAAGACGAAACCGACAAAAAGTAACAAGGAAATGCGAATATAAAACACGAACCTGAATTCTCAAATACAGGCGGCGAATGTAGAAATCCTCAAGCCCCAAACAGATCGGTGCATAGCCCTTCCGTATCAGAAAAATAGCACAAAAACGCATCAAATTCTCAAACTCACCGCCTGCAGGAGAAACAAGAAAGAAAAAAAAAGCGCATCGTGAAAGCTTGTACCTGAAGGGTGCTAGCAGACCACCAATCGACAGACTTGCGGAAAAAATCCCGCAGCTGGCCGAAGGCGAAAAGTAGGCCATAACTGAAGTAGGTGGTCAAGGCGGTGAGATAGGGGATGATCATCTCGATCTAATCCGGACACGCCGGAGCTGCGTAGAGGCAGAGGAGATCCCAATGGAGAAAGAGAGGGGTTGCAAGAGAGAGAGAGAGAATGGTGGGAGAGGATTGAGTTTGACTCGCTCCCACCTGTCTTCCTTCACTTTTTCAGGTTTACTTTTGACTTTTATCTTGTTCTTCGTGTCCTAACTAATTTTGCCTTTCCGGTTTGATTTTGCGATATATTATGTGTAGTTCCACTATTTTTGCTTTCATTTTCATTCGTTCCTTCGATTAAATTTAGTTGAATTTAAATATAATATTTTATAAGCGTTATTTGCAAATATAAATTTTCTTAAGAAAGTCATATATGTTATTCTAGAAAACTAATAGTACATAAATCATGCAATTTCCTAATATACTATCATACTATTAAATAGTTCGCATAAATCAATCCAAAGCTAATAATTAATTTATAATGAACATTAGTTGTTTGGCAAAATGAAAACTTTCATTTATTTTGATTGATAAAGATGTAATTTGTTACTCCTTTTTATTTCCTTAGAAATGGCCCTATCTTCTATTAAAATAAGAACTTTTCACTATTATACATATTTTTTAGATAGTTCGGTTTATTTAACTTATGCTTTATTTGTTATTTTTTTTTAATTTACATATAAAGCGCACTAACCACAAATTTTTTTTAATTGTTTTTTCTTTTTTCTTTCTTTGGTTAAAAACAAATTCATGCCAATTATACCAGCGCAAAGCGATTGATTCTAATTTAGATGATAAGTAGATATTGACATTATTTTATTTGTACTATATTTATTCTTAATTTTATATTTTATTCATAAAACTTCGTTAAATGAAACATGCATAGAAAATGTATTTTTCTTATTACATTTAACAAAGAAAGCAAGCATAATTACGCTACAACTAACTTAAATATAATTTGACCACTTAATTAATTGGCCAAATAAATAATTTTGTTTAAAAAATTTAATTTGACCAATTTTAATTCCCAACTAATTAATATAATTTTATTGCTATATTTATATTTTTTATTGAAATATAAATATTATATTAAAAATAAAATTAAGTGCATGTGTAATGCACATGGTGTGTAATTTAATATTTTTAATTAAAATATTAAAATGAGAATTTCCTTTATAAGTTATTTGCGAAATATCATATTATCTATTAAGCTTCAAATGAGATGATGCTCATAAGTTATAAATGTCTAAATGAGATGATAATCACAAGTTAAATATGATTTTTTTCAAATTACTAACGATATGATGCTCATATTTCAAAAGATGATTTGTTTATTTTCTAGCTTTAGATGAGATGATGCTCAAAGGTCAAAGGTAATCTATTATGCTTCAAATGAAATAATGATTAGAAATCAGGAAGTTCCAAACGAGTTGATGCACACAAATTAGTTATGATTCTTCAAATTGTAGACCAGATGGTGCTCATAATTTAAAGATGGTTTGTTTATTTTCTATGTTATGACGAGATGATGCTCAAAAGTTAGAGGTAGTTTGCTAAGCTCTGAACGGAATGATACTTCAAAGTCGAGAAGCTCCAAATGAGATGATGCTCACAAGTTGGTTATGGCCTTTCAAGTTCCAGGCGAGATGGTGCTCATAATTCAAAGATGGTCTGCCAAGCTTTACATGATTATAATGCTCATAACTTAATACTGGTCTATCAAGCTCCAAACGAGATGATACTCAGAACTCGATTTTGGTCTTTCAAGTTGTAGATGAGATAATGCTCTGAAGTCAGTTCTGATATTTCAAGCTCCAGATAGTGATGCTCATAAGTTCGACACTCAAAAGTTTAATACTTAGATATTAGATGTGCTATTTCAAGTTTTAAACAAGATGATACTCATAAATCCGACATTCAAAAGTCAAATGTGATCTTTCGAATTCCAGCTGATGAGCTGGTCATACAAGGTCCATATGAGATGATACAATTTTTTTCTTATTCATCAATCTATTTTTTTTTTATAAAATTAATAAATCTTTTCTATATAACATTAAATTAAATAATGACATATTAATCTCTATCATATCCTACATAGAATTTATATATTTTTTCTATGCAAATCCGAATGAATTATTAATACTAAAATCGGATATTAATATCGTTTGTTGATAAAATTAATTACGAGCAGTATTATTTTCTAAAATTAGTAGTCATTAATAATAAATGTAAATCCATGCAAACTGTTAGTCTATGTAAACTGTTGGACTACATTTTATAAATTAATACAAGTTATTGTCGAGAATTATATATTTTATACGATTCCCGCTATGAAACTATATGGAGGTTTAAGTTTATTGATCTTAAAGAATTCCACTATTCCATCCATCTTATATACTTAATCCAAGGTTAATAGTGTCATTTAATGTATAAAACATAATAGATTACAATTGTTATGTAAATCTATTTTACAATTAGAGTTCGAGGTATGCATATGATAGTTTCATTAAAAGATTAAATTTATTAAAATCCATGGAAGATTATGTAATCACTAATCATAAAACATAGCATATCATTTATACTATCAATCATAAAAAGTGAACATCCATAAAATGATATATAAGTGTTACTATAAAATTTAAATCATACATAACATAAGTTGCACTCATCAAAATTTATTTATAAAGTAATTACTTTCTACCCCTCAAAAAGAAATAATTACTTATTACGTGCAAATGCACGTGGTAATAATAAATGTACTATTATATCCCTATGTAGTCCCAAATAAAATACATAATCTATACAATTTCTTTTTTCTTTTTCTATAGCCCCCAAAAAACAGGAGTTGAAGCTCCCAGATGACGTGACACAAAGCATATGAAAGCAAGAACCTCAAGCCATTATCATCAAATGTGCTTTCTGCAAATTTAATATATGATTAGCCATATTCTGTCTCCTAAGACCAGTATCTTGGGAACGACTCATGAAAGTTATTAGACTAGAAATGCCCCATTTTTGTGGCTCTCTCTAATTGGTAGAGCCGTCAATGGTGGATGCACACCTAAAAGTTGATTAATTATTAGGACGTACATAATTATCTTTTGTTTATACGACTCTGGCTGTGAGAATCTCTGATATGTTGCTTATCAAGAAAGCTAGTGGTAGCCTTTCAATGTCTGTTGTTTCGGCCATGGTGCAACCACCGCAGTGCTGCCACGAGGGCGTTGTACAGTTTGAAAAAACAGTTCAAGAATCACTGCTAAAGCGATCCATGATTTGGAGCAAAAAAGGTTTCACCATCAACACAAATTCTTTTTAAAAAAAAAAAAAAATTAGTGAAACAACTAGAAATGAGTTTTTGGAGGCTATAAAGATGGTGTATTCAGTATTTTCCGATACCAATGATTTTTTGAGATTATTTAAAGGATTTAAGAACACTTATATTATTTTACTTGAAGGTAATAAATAGAATTCTAAAAAGAAAAAAGAAATAGTGAAAAGATCCAAGGTCCAACTCATGGTAAAAGTTCTAATCTTTCCGTCAAATGCAGTATTCGGAAATTTCATGTTCCGCTAACTGCAATAGCATATTATTTTCTCAATTCTTCAGAAGTATTAAGTTAGCTAACTCTTCACATGTCATATAAATCTTCTAACCATTAATTTCTAAATTCGAAATGGAATCTGCCCCAACTCATCCTATCGTAGCTTATATAATTTCATGGATAAATATCACTTATTTTTTCAACGTTTGCCATCCATAATAGATATGTTCCAATGTAAATATAATTTGAAAAAAAATACTTAACGTTTCCGAAAATTTAGGTTTGTAACCCAACAAAATTTTTTCGACGTCCGAATAAAGATATTGCATGCCGGAGTTCACATGTGGCATTTTTTACGTGTCCACATATACCGCGATCATCGCACTTCAAATTCGGGCATCTCCAAAACCCCTACTTGGGTTATTAAGCGTAAATGATATTTTCAAATCAAATGTTTTTTGTTAAATAACTTCACGCTATATATTGTGGATGCATAAAAAATATCATATGTGAATTTCGGCGTGTCAGCTCGTTATTCTCGCATCAAAAATATTTGTTGGGACACAAATGTGAAATTTCAGAATCGTTGAGTATTGTTTTGCAACTACATTTTTTATGGCAAATTTTGGGAATAGATGATATTTATCTAATTTCATCAAGTTTAAAGGATAGAGGAAATGTGCTTGCTATTAAATTAGGTATGTAGAGGGACACATTTGCTCGACTTAATTTAATAATTTGAGATATAATTATATATCATGAAACTCCCTAGCTCATTCTTGGCTACATCATCCATTATACATATTCTCATCCTTCCAAAGGAATAGATAGAGATATTCCCACTGTGAGGGGACCTCTACCATTTCCACATCAATTTCATTCATTTCGAGAAAATAATTGTTAGTTGAAAGGACACTATAATATATTCTGAGACATATAAATAGGTTGACTTAATTAGGGAAGTGGCATTATGAATTTGAATTATATTAATTAAGGTATATTTTTAGAGAAGACATAAATTCACTATTAATTATGACTTAAGAGAATACATTAAATAGCCATGCATGTTGACTATATTGATTGTCCCCATCAACATCACCAAGTGTGATGCATGAATCATTGTAAATGTCATTGAATGCAACGGAATATAATCAAAAGTGTAGCAAATATCATTTAAAAATTCCCCAAACCATTTAAATCATTTTAATTTGACCTCTTTACGTATTTCATATATTCCAGTAGTATATATACCACAAGCCAATTCATATATCCACTCATATGACTCTAAATGACTCAATTTATTCTTTTATCATTTTGACTTCAAGAATCAGTCTTTTTTGCAAGAGAATAAAAGTCCAGACTTGCATATTGAAGTTCTAAACGTTTATAATGCGACACATATTTATTGTTTTTTAGGATAAATATTCTATGGAATACTGCATTTTGTATATTCCAGTCTTATTGCAGTTAATTTCAGATTTTGGTATAAACAAAAGGTTCTATAATATCTGAAAATATGTGATACCACATTCATTTTTATCATGTATATCGAGAATTCATTTTTAAAATATGCATGGATAAAGTTATTCAAATGTCAAGCAAGGTCACGTACACAACTTTTTGGTGAATGATCATGGTACAAATATTCAATTTCTCAGCCGCAACATGCTTAAAAAGTTAAAAGCAAACCCTATGAGAGAGAGAGAGAGTGTGTGTGTGTGTGTGTGTGAGAGAGAGAGAGAGAGAGAGAGAGAGAGAGAGAGAGATCTTATGCTATGGAATTAAGCTGAAAGGTAGTGAAACTCAAACTTAAGGATCACAAGATTAATATTTCAGATAACACTAAGGATTTGGGCGAATTTGACCGAAACTCAAACTTTCGCAATAACTACCTTTTTAGCACTTCTGTATAATGTAACTTCATAATTAAATATCTAACAAGGAACAAAAATGCTATGGAGGAAATGTGTGGATTGGTACGTGTGTAATTACTTAATCCTTTATATTTATTCTTCTGAAGTACAAAAGTTATCACATATACTAATGATTGCACAAGCTATTAAACAAGAACATAAGACAAGTGATATGGTAATTCAGTTTAACGCTTAAAACACCTGAGTTTAGAGGGTCACACCCAAAAGAAACACTTCACTAAATGGAGATAAGTTATAAAAGACTTAATCAATAAAACTCTACTATACTACATCTATATATGAAACTTTCCAAACCTCCACCAACAATAAAGTGCTAGATATACATGCACCACATATATTTTAGACGTGAACAAATAAGTTCATCACTTGAGCCGAATACATCAAAAGGATATACAATTAGAACAAGTAAATTAAAAATCCAATTACTTAAATTGACGAACCTCGCTTGCATATATCATAGTTAAATGAACCATTCACACCTTCTTGTAAAACTGAGAGCATAAAATATGAACTTGGAAAATAAGAGTTTTCTAGTCTCAACTCTGATCGCATGATACCTTTATTTGGAGAAATACTTGTCCTAACTATGTAAGTGTTCAATCACGTTTCAGCTCTTCGTTATCTAGTTATATTTTAGTTGTAATTGACAAACAATTTTTTATCTAACTCGATGTAGATAAGATTTCAGGTCTGCTAAACAACTTGTAAATCACAGAGTCTATCTTCATGTAATAATTATATTCACATAGGACTTCTAATGCCACTAAAAGTCTTTGAATCGTTTGTTTAGTTACTTTTTGAAACATCGAGTGACACTCTCACCTTCAAGTCGTACAATAAAATGAATTCTCCACAATGACAAATTTAGAGTATATCTATACCTTACAACTAGGGCTGTCCAAACGGGTTCGGGTAAACGGGAATACCCGAACCCGACCCGAAACCCGTCGGGTATCGGGTATCCGATACCCGAAAATGCGGGTTCGGGTGTATTTTCGGGTATATATACTGCCAGAATTTCGGGTATCGGGTTACCCGATCGGGTTGCGGGTATACCCGATACCCGACCCAGTACCCGATTTGGCTGTTTCAATTTGGGGGAGGGTTAAATTAGGGCTTGACTGCTTGAGGCTTGACTCTTCTTGAGCCTTGAGTTGAGAACGGCGAGAGCAGCTGCCTCTCTCTCTCTCTATTTCTCACAAATACTTTGGACAGCCTCTCTGCCTCTCTCTCGACTCTCTCTACCCGTCTGGGTCTGGCCGTCTCTCCACTCTCCAGTCTCGTCCTCTCTCTCGACAGTCGACACTGCGGCGTGCGGCCCGGCGAGTCCTCCGAGCCTCCAGTCCAGTTCACCGCGAGTCCTCCGAGCCTCCAGTCCACAGCTCACCGTCACCGACTCACCGACTCACCACCACCTGCCCACCGCGAGCCTCCCACCGCAGTCGAGTCTTCTACTTTTTTTTCTGTATTTGAGAATTGAAATTGAGAATATTGTTTAATTGTTGGTGTTGAATATTGATGAATTGTTGTTGGTGTTGAATTGAAGTGAATTGTTGGTGCTAAGTGCTAACTGCTAACTGCTGTGATTTGTTTCTGTGTAAATGTTTTTTGCTTGTTTGTGTTGAATTGAGATTTGAGCAATTTATATATATTTGTTTGGTGTTGAATTGAAGTGAAGTGAATGAAAAACATTTACAACTAGTGAATTGAAGTGAAGTAATTGCCGACAATTGAAGTGAATTGAATAAACTGCCGACAATTTATATATATATATATATATATATACATATATATATATATATATATATGTATATAGGTGCGTTAAAGTGAGAACACCTTCTTAATGCATAACTAAGAACTAATATAGGCCCTAGGATCTCGTTTTGGACGGTACAGATTTTACATTAAAATACATCATTACTAGTTTAGAGTAATATCATTAAAGGGCAAAAATGTCTTAGTTTAAAAAAACCAACGCCCACTAAAATTGGCAGTTGGCATCAAATTAGGAGCATTAATATGTATATCCTGCACAATCTAAACATCATAATATAAATAATGATGTAACATTATCACTTTTAATATTTATCATTAATATATGATGTATACATCGTTATAATTCAAATGATCAAGATTTTATTTTTGGAAGTTGCCGTGAAAGTAGGAAATCATTATGCATGTAATCTTACCACAAATCCACCGCCGATTATTCTGAACAAAGATTAATCTGCACTCTTATCATTATCTACCGTCTAATATATCATTATTGCTTTCGATATGTATCATTCGTATATGATGTATACATCATTATAATTTAAATAATGATGGATCATTATCGCTTTTGATATGTATCATTAGTATATGATGTATACGTCATTATGATTTAAAATTCAATGGTCGAACAATTAAAAACGGAATATTGGAAATAAAACCTCAGCCCATAAATCACGGTTGTTTCCATATATAACAAAAAGATTGGAAATCAAATCTCTTTCCATAATTTTTAGTTTTTTAATAACCGAAAATAACAATTGCGGTTAATGATCTGTAATATCATTAGTTATGCAATCAAATAATTATTAAACGTTCCAACGAATATCATTAGAATTATATGCAGTAAAGAATTACCATAATTAAAATCTGTCACCTATAATATAAGATTCCATATAATACGCTGCTTTTTCCAAAATTACATTTGTACCCTTTTAATTTTTTTAATGTATTTCCATGTGACACGTGACATACAAATCAAGCCTTAGATCTAAAAAATGAATGCTCTAGATTTGTTCTTAGTTATGTAATAACAAATGGTTCGTATATGATCACAACTCTCTCTCTCTCTCTCTCTCTCTCTATATATATATATATATATATATAGTTGTAATCAAATCCGAACCAATTCTTATTGCAGAACCAAGAACCAATCTTGATCGTCCA
>JAYDZE010015207.1:0-10151 GCA_034509125.1 Monilaria moniliformis
AAAACTGCGCTCATAGACTACGGTTTTTAAAAACCGTAGTGGTTGATACTCATACACTACAGTACAGACTACGGTTTACGAGCAACCGTAGTCTATTTGGAAAAAAAGACGCTCATAGACTACGGTTGGTCCGAAAAACCATAGTATGTAACAAAAGACTACGGTTTTTACAAAAACCGTAGTCTATGTAGTGTAGTGTATGAGCGTTTTTCTTGTAGTGGGTGGCCGGACAGTGGTGGACGATGGTAGGCTTGGCTGGATGGTGGTGGTAGTAATGGTCACCAAATTTTGAGAAAGAATGTGAGAAGTGTGCAGTTTTGTGTGTGTATAGAAAGAGAAATAGGAAAATAGTAAGGGAGAGAAAATGTGAGTGTGTGTGTTAGCCGAGAGAGAATAGGTAGAGAGAGAGGATGACACATGTGTTGGGTGGAGAGATGACAATGAGGAGAAATGACACTTGTCCTTCCTACATTCACTCTTTTACTTACGTGGGGGACCATGTGGGAGGTGGAGAGAGAGGTTATCAAATTCCATCTATTACACTACACACACAAACACACGTATACCTTACACAAAATTAAGTTTTTTTATTTTGCTTAATTACACTAAACACACGTATACCTTACACAAACACACTCCCGTATTATGGTGTATGTAATGTAAAAATATCGAAGAACGACAATGTTCTCTTCAAATAGCCTCGAAATCGAGATTGTACCATCTAGGCTCAATTGAAGAACAACTCCCGGATTTGCGATTTTAAAGAACAATACGCATATGTACGACCTAACTCCACCGAAAAACTCCTTTGTACCGTCTAAGATCAATTGAAGCACAACTTCCAGACTTGCGATTTTAAAGAGCAGTATGCATATATATGACTCAAAACCGCCACACACTCCCTTTTGTGTATGTAATGTAAAAATATCGAGGAACGGCATTGTTCTCTTCAAAATATCATGAAAATCGAGTTCGTACCCTTTAATCTCAATTGAAGCACAACTCCCAGATTTGTGATTTAAAAGAGCAATGCGCATATGTACAACCAAAATCCAACACAAACTCCCTTATTATGGTGTATGTAATGTAATAACGTCGAAGAACTACATCGTTCTCTTGAATATAGCCTCAAAATCGAGTTTGTACCGTCTAAGCTCGATTTGAAGTATAACATCTGGACTTACGATTTTGAAGAGTAATACACATATATATGCCTTAAAAGAACGACACACTCCTGGATTTGCAATTTTAAAGAGCAATACGCATATATATGACCAAAATCCACCACACACTCTCTTGTTATGGTGTATGTAATGTAATAATGTCGAAGAACGACATTGTTCACTTCAAAATAGTCTCAAAATCGTGTTTATACCGTCTAAGCTCAATTGAAGCACAACTTTCGAACTTGCAATTTAAAGAGCAATACGCATATATATAATTGAAAACCACCACGCACGCACTTATTATGGCGCATGTAATGTAAAGATATCGAAGAACAGTATCGTTCTCTTCAAAATAGCCTGAAAATCGAGTTTGTACCTTCTAAGCTCATTTGAAGCACAACTTCCGGACATGCGATTTTAAATAGTAATACGCAGATATACGACCAAAATCCACCACACAGTCCCTTACTAAGGTGTATGTAATGTAATAATATAGAAGAATGACATTTTTGACTTCAAAATAGCCTCAAAATCGAGTTTGTACCGTTTCTGCTCAAATGAAGCACAACTTCCAGACTTGCGATTTTAAAGAGCAATACGCATATATATGACTGAAAACCACCACACACTCCTTTATTATGGTGTATGTAATGTAAAGATATTGAAGAATGGTTGTGTCCTCTTCAAAATACCCTCAAAATTGATTTTGTACCCTCTAAGCTCAATTGAAGCACAACTCCCAGATTTCCGATTTTAAAGAACAATACGTATATATACGACCAAAATCCACCACACACACCTTTATTATGGTGTACGAAATGTAATAATTTCGAAGAATGGCATTATTCTCTTCAAAATAGCCTCAAAATCGAGTTTGTACCGTCTAATCTCAACTGAAGCATAACTTCCGGACATGCGATTTTAAAGAGCAATACGCATATATATGACTGAAAACCACCACGTACACTATTATTGTGGTGAATGAAATGTAAATATATCGAAGAACAGTTTTGTTCTCTTCAAAATACCCTCAAAATCAAATTTGTACCCTCTAAGCTCAATTGAAGCGCAACTCCCTGATCTGCGATTTTAAAGAACAATACGCATATATACGAACAAAATCCACCACATACTCCCTTAATATGTTGTACGTAATGTAATAATGTCAAAGAACGACATTGTTCTCTTCAAAATAGCCTCAAAATTGAGTTTGTACCGTCTAAGCTCAATTGAAGCACAACTTCTGGACTTGCGATTTTAAAGGGCAATACGTATATATATGATTGAAAACCAGCCCACACTCCCTGATTATGATGTAACTAATGTAAAATTATCGACAAACGACATCATTCTCTTCAAAATAGCCTCAAAATCAAGTTTGTACCCTCTAAGCTCAATTGAAGCACAACTCCCGTATTTGCGATTTTAAAGAGCAATACACATATATACGACAAAAATGCACGACACACTCCGTTATTATGGTGTATGTAAAGTAATAATGTCGTAGAACGACATTGTTCACTTCAAAATAGCCTCGAAATCATGACTGAAAACCACCACACACTCCCTTACTATGGTGTATGTAATGGAAAAATATCGAAGAACGGTATCGTTCTCTTTAAAATTAACTCAAAATCGAGTTTGTACCCTCTTAGCTCAATTGAAGCACAACTCCCGAATTTGCGATACTAGCGAGCAATAAGCATATATACAACCAAAACTAACCACAAACTTCCTTACTATGGTGTATGTAATGTATTAATTTCAAGTAACGACATTTTTCTCTTCCAAATAGCCTCAAAACCCAGTTTGTACCGTCTAAGCTCAACTGAAGCACAACTTCCGGACTTGTAATTTTAAAGAGCAATACGCATATATATGACAGAAAACCACCACATACTCCATTATTATGGTGTATGTAATGTAAAAATATCGATGAACGGCATTGTTTTCTTTAAAATAGCCTCAAAATCGAGTTTGTACCCTCTAAGCTCAATTGAAGCACAACTCCGGAATTTGCGATTTGAAAGAGCAATACGCATATATACGACCAAAATCCAACACACACTCCCTTATTATGGTGTATGTAATGTAATAACGTTGAAGAACTACATCGTTATCTTGAAAATCGCCTCAAAATCGAGGTTCTACCGTCTATGCTCGATTTGAAGCACAACTTTTGGACTTGCGATTTTGAAGAGTAATACACATATATATAACTGAAAATCACCACACATTCCATTATTTTGGTGTATGTAATGTAAAAATAATGAAGAACAACATCGTTCTCCTCAAAATAGCCTCAAAATCGAGTTTATACGCTCTAAGGTCAATTGAAGAAGAACTCCTGGATTTGCAATTTTAAAGAGCAATATGCATATCTATGACTAAAATACACCACACACTCTCTTATTATGGTGTATGTAATCCAATAATGTCGAAGAACGACATTGTTCTCTTAAAAATAGCCTCAAAATTGAGTTTGTACCGTCTAAGCTCAATTCAAGCACAACTTCCGAACTTGGGATTTTAAAAAGCAATACCCATATATATAATTGAAAACCACCACACACTCCCTTACTATGTCGTATGTAATGTAAAAATATAGAATAATGGCATCGTTCTCTTCAAAATAGCCTCAAAATCGAGTTTGTACCATCTAAGCTCATTTGAAGCACAACTTCCGGACATGCGATTTTAAATAGCAATACTGCGTAATAATGTGCTGTAATAATGTTGAAGAACGACATTTTTCTCTTCAAAATAGCCTCAAAATCGAGTTTGTACCGTGTAAGCTCAATTGAAGCACAACTTCTAGATTTCCGATTTTAAAGAGCAATATGCATATATATGACTCAAAACCACCACACACTCCCTGATTATGATGTAACTAATGTAAAAATATCGACGAACGACCTCATTCTCTTAAAAATAGCCTCAAAATCGAGTTTGTACCCTCTAAACTCAATTGAAGCGAAATTCCCGGATTTGCGATATTTATGAGCAATACGCATATATACGACCAAAATCCACGACACATTCCCTTATTATGGTGTATGTAATGTAATAATGTCGAAGAACGGCATTGTTAACTTCAAAATAGCCTCAACATCGAGTTTATTCCGTCGAAGCTCGATTGAAGCACAACTTGTGGACTTGCGATTTTAATTAGCAATACACATATATATGACTGAAAACCACCACACACACCCTTATTATGATGTATGTAATGTAAATATATCGAAGAACCGCATCATTCTCTTTAAAATTGCCTCAAAATCGAGTTTGTACCCTCTAAGCTCGATTGAAGCACAACTCCTGAATTTGCGATTTTAAAGAGCAATAAGCATATATACAACCAAAACTAACCACAAACTCCCTTATTATGGTGTATGTAATGTAATAATTTCTAAGCTCAACTGAAGCACAACTTCCGGACATTCGATTTTAAAGAGCAATACGCATATATATTACTGAAAACCACCACATACTCCATTATTATGGTGTATGTAATGTAATAATATCGATAAACGGCATTGTTCTCTTCAAAATAACCTCAAAATCGAGTTTGTACCCCCTATGCTCAATTGAAGAACAACTCCCGAATTTGCGATTTTAAAGAGAAATACGCATATATACGACCAAAATCCACGACACACTCCCTTATTATGGTGTATGTAATGTAATAATGTTGAAGAACGACATTGTTCGCTTCAAAATAGTTTCAAAATCGAGTTTGTACCGTCCAATCTCAATTGAAGCACAACTTCTGGACTTGGGATTTTAAAGAGCAATACGCATATATATGACTGAAAACCACCACACACTCCATTACTATGGTGTATGCAATGTAAAAATATCAAAGAATAACATCGTTCTATTAAAAATAGCCTCAAAATAGAATTTGTACCCTCTAAGCTCAATTGAACTACAACACCCGGATTTGCGATTTTAAAGAGCCATACGCATATATACGACCAAAATCAACCACACACTCCCTTATTATGGTGTATGTAATGTAATAATGTCGAAAAACTACATCGTTCTCTTCAAAATAGCCTCAAAATTGAGTTTGTACCGTCTAAGCTCAATTGAAGCATAACATCCGGACTTGCGATTTTAAATAGTAATACGAAGATAGACGACAAAAATCGACCTCACAGTCCCTTATTATGGTGTATGTAATAATGTTGAAGAACAACATTTTTCTCTTGAAAATAGCCTCAAAGTCGAGTTTGTACCGTCTAAACTCAATTTAAGCACAACTTCCGGAATTGCGATTTTAAAGAACAATAGGCATACATATGACTCAAAACCACCACACACTCCCTTATTATGGTGTATGTGATGTAAAAATATCGAAGAACATCATTGTCCTCTTCAAAATATCCTGAACATCGAGTTTGTACCCTTGAAGCTCAATTGAAGGAAAACTCCCGGATTTGCGATTTTAAAGAGCAATACGCATATATACGACTCAAGTTCAACACACACTCCGTTATTTATGGTGTATGTAATATAATAATGTCGAAGAACTACATCGTTTTCTTCAAAATAGCCTCAAAATCGATTTATTTCGTCTAAGCTCAATTGAAGCACAACTTCTGGACTTGCAATTTTGTAGAGTAATACACATATCTATGACTGAACACCACCACACACTCCCTTATTATGGTATATGTAATGTAAAAATATCAAAGAACAACATTGTTCTCTTCAAAATAGCCTCAAAATCGAGTTTGTACCCTCTAAGGTCAATTGATGTAAAACTCCTGGATTTGCAATTTTAAGGAGCAATACGCATATAAACGACCAAAATGCACCACACACTCCCTTATTATGGTGTATGTAATGTATTAATGTTGAAGAACGGCATCGTTCACCTCAAAATAGCCTCAAAATCGGGTTTGTACCGTATAACCACAATTGAAGCACAACTTCGGACTTGTGATTTTAATTAGCAATACGCATATATATAACTGAAAACCACAACACACTCCCTAATTATGGTGCCTGTTATGTAAAAATATCGAAGAACATCATCGTTCACATCAAAAGAGCCCCAAAATCGAGTTTGTACCCTTTAAGATCAATTGAAGCACAACTCCCGGATTTGCGATATTAACGAGCAATACGCATATGTACAACCAAAATCCACCACACACTCCCTTATTATGGTGTATGTAATGTAATAATATTGAAGAACGGCAATGTTCTCTTCAAAATAGCCTGAAAATCGAGTTTGTACCGTCTAAGCTCAATTGAAGCACAACTTCCGGACTTCCGATTTTAAAGAGCAATACGCATATATATGACTGAAAACCACCACACACTCCCTTATTATGGTGTATGTAATGCAATAATTTCAATGAAAAAAATTGATCTCTTCAAAATAGCCTAAAAATCGAGTTTGTACCATCTAAGCTCAATTTAAGCACAGCTTCCGGACTTGCAATTTTAAAGAGCAATACGCAGATATGTATCTCAAAATCACCACAAACTCCCTTATTATAGCGTATGTAATGTAAAAATATCGAAGAATGGCATCGTTCTCTTCAAAATAGCCTAAAAATCGAGTTTGCACCCTTTAAGCTCAATTGAAGCACAACTCCCGGATTTGCGATTTTAGAGAGCAATACGCATATATACGACCAAAATCAACCACACACTCCCTTATTATGGTGTATGTAATGTAATAATGTTGGTGAACGGCATTGTTCTCTTCAAAATAGCCTAAAAATCGAGTTTGTACCGTCTACACTCAATTGAAGCACAACTTCCGGACTTGCGATTTTAAAGAGCAATACGCATATATATGACTAATAACCACCACAAAATCCATTATTATGGTGTATGTGATGTAAAAATATCGAAGAACGACATTGTTCTCTTTAAAATAGCCTGAAAATCAAGTTTGTACCCTCCAAGCTCAATTGAAGCACTATTCCCGGATTTGCCATTTTATAGAGCAATACGCATATATACGACCAAAATACACCGTAAACTCCCTTATTATTGTATATGCAATGTAATAATGTCGAAGAACAACATTGTCCAACACACACTCCCTTATTATGGTGTATGTAATGTAATAATGTCGAAGAACTAAATCGTTCTCTTCAAAATAGCGTCAAAATCGAGTTTGTACCGTCTAAGCTCAGTTGAAGCACAACTTCCAGATTTCTGATTTTGAAGACTAATACATATATATATGACTGAAAACCACCACACACTCCATTATTATGGGGTATGTAATGTAAAAATATCGAAGAACAACATAGTTCTCATCAAAATAGTCTCAAAATCGAGTTTGTACCCTCTAATCTCATTTGAAGCACAACTCCCGGATTTAAAATTTTAAACAGCAATACGCATATATACGACCAAAATCCACCACACACTCCCTTATTATGGTGTAATTAATGTAATAATATCGAAGAACGACATTAGTCTCTTCAAAATAGCCTAAAAATCGAGTGTGTACCATCTAAGCTCAACTGAAGCACAACTTTCGGACTTGCGATGTTAAAGAAAAATACGCATATATATAACTGAAAACCACCACACATTCTCTTATTATGTGGCGCATGTAAAGTAAGCTTATCGAAGAACGACATCGTTCTCTTCAAAATAGCCTAAAAATCTAGTTTGTACCTTTAAGCTCAATCGAAGCAGAACTTCCGGACTTGCGATTTTAAAGAGCAATATGCATATATATGACTGAAAACCACCACACACCCCCTTATTATGGTGTATGTAATGTAAAAATGTCGAAGAACGGCGATGTTCTCTTTAAAATAGCCTGAAAATCGAGTTTGTACCCTCTAAGGTCAAGTGAAGCACAACTCCCGGATTGTGGTGTATGTAATGTAATAATGTCGAAGAACTATATCGTTCTCTTCAAAATTGCCTCAAAATTGAGTTTGTGCTGTCTAAGCTCAATTGAAGCATAACTTCCGGACTTGCGATTTTAGATCGCAATACGTAGATATACGACCAAAATCCACCACACAGACCTTTATTATGGTGTATGTAATATAATAATGTTGAAGAACAATATTTTTCTCTTGAAAATAGCCTGAAAATCGAGTTTGTACCCTCTAAGCTCAATTGAAGCACAACTCCCGGATTTGCGATTTTAAAGAGAAATACGCATATATACGACCAAAATGCAACACACACTCCCTTATTATGGTGTATGTAATATTTTAATGTCGATGAACGACATTGTTCAGTTAAAAATAGCCTCAAAATCGAGTTTGTACCGTCTAAGGTCAATTGAAGCATAACTTTCGGACATCCGATTTTGAAGAGAATACACATATATATGACTGAAAACCACCACACACTGAATTATTATGGTTTATGTAATGTAATAATGTCAAAGAACTACGTCGTTCTCTTCAAAATAGCCTCAAAATAGAGTTTGTACCGTCTAAGCTCAATTGAAGCCCAACTTCTGGACTTACGATTTTAAAGAGTAATACGCATATATATAACTGAAAACCACCACACACTCCCTTATTATGGCATATGTAATGTAATAATATGAAAGAACGGCATCGTTCTCTTCAAAATAGCCTCAGAATTGAATTTGTACCCTTTAAGCTCAATTGACGCACAACTCCCCAATTTCAAATTTTAAAGAGCAATACGCATATATACGACCAAAACCCACAACACCCTCC
Organism: Monilaria moniliformis; assembly: GCA_034509125.1. NCBI lineage: Eukaryota > Viridiplantae > Streptophyta > Magnoliopsida > Caryophyllales > Aizoaceae > Monilaria > Monilaria moniliformis. Next base: position 8,855 of record JAYDZE010015207.1, read on the forward strand.
CTTATTATGGTGTATGTAATGTAATAATATTGAAGAATGACATTGTTCTCTTCAAAATAGCCTCAAAATAGAGTTTGTTCCGTCTAAGCTCAATTGAAGCACAACTTCCGAACTTGCAATTATGAAGAGCAATACGCATATATTTATGACTGATAACCACCACACACTGCCTTATTATGGTGTATGTAATGTAAAAATATCGAGGAACGACATTTTTCTCTTCAAAATAGCCTATAAATCAAGTTTGTACCATCTAAGCTCAATAGAAGCACAATTCCCGGATTTGCGATTTTCATGAGCAATAAGCATATATACGACCAAAATCCAACACACACTCCGTTATTATGGTGTATGTAATGAAATAATGTCGAAGAACTACATCGTTCTCTTCAGAATAGCCTCAAGATCGAGTTTGTACCATTTAAGCTCAATTGAAGCATAACTTCCGAACTAGCGATTTTGAAGAGTAAACTCATATATATGACTGAAAACCACCACACTCCATTATTATGTTGTATCTAATGTAAAAATATCGAAGAAGAACATCGTTATCTTCAAAGTAGCCTCAAAATCGAGTTTGTACCTTCTAAGCTCAATTTAAGCACGACTCCTGGATTTGCAATTTTAGTGAGCAATACGCATATATATGACCAAAATCAACCACATACTCCCTTATTATGGTGTATGTAATGTAATAAAGTTGAAGAACGACATTGTTCTCTTCAAAATAGCATCAAAATCGAGTTTGTACCGTCTAAGCTCTATTGAAGCACAACTTTCGCACTTGTGATTTTAAAGAGCAAAACGCATACATATAACTGAAAACCACCACACACTCCCTTATTATGGGGTATGTAATGTAACACTACAAGAAATACGCTCATACACTACACTGCATAGACTACGGTTTTTTGAAAAAACCGTAGTGTTTTGTTATAGACTACGATTTTTCAGACCAACCGTAGTCTATGAGTGTATTTTTTTTCCCATAGACTACGGGTGTGTGAAAACTGTAGTTTATACTGTAGTGTATGAATATCAAACACTACAGTCCAAAATAACCGTAGTCTATGAGTGCCCTTTTCTTTATAAGGACTACGCTTTTACTCTATGGTTTGTCTAACCGTAGTCTATGAGCGCCCTTTTCTCTATAAGGACTACGCTTTTACTCTACGGTTTGTCTAACTGTAGTCTATGAGCGCGTTTTCTCCAAAGCCTATGCTTTTACTCTACGGTTTGTCTAACCGTAGTCTATGAGCGCCCTTTTCTCTATAAAGACTACGGTTTTACTCTACGG
>JAYDZE010015218.1:0-28309 GCA_034509125.1 Monilaria moniliformis
TTTTTTGAGGCATTTGTTAGGCCTTATGCAGATCAGCTTGGTGAAGTGTGTGATGCAAAGTATTTCTTGAAGAGCCAAGAAAGAAGCAAGGAGTGATATTTTTGTTTTTCAAGCAGAAGACTGTTGAGCATTTTTTTTAGAATGTTGGATTATGAAATAGTGAGGACATTTTCAAGTTTTGAAGGGTGGGAATTGTATTTTTATTGGTTAGTTTTCTTAGCCTTGTCAATTATTATTAGATTATCAGGTTTTTTGTTGTGTTTAGTGTTGCTGAGAAACTCATTTTCAAGCCAAGAATCAGAATTTAGACAAATAGGAAGGTGATATCCTTACTCGTAGTTAAACTGAAATTAGGCATTAGTTCTTGGATTGATTCTTGGTGTGTAAAAATGACAAGAAATTGGTCACATTTTTACTTGAATCACTGATTAGAAATGTGATACCTAAAGCAACAAAACCTTTAAAGCCAAAACATGATTCACACAAAACAGTAAATAACACAAATTGGTGCAAAGAAACCTCACTTTCCACAGGCAAAATGTATCATTTTCTGGCTAAAGTTTTCAGTGATCGAATCCTAAAATCAAGTCACTGCCGAAAGGATCGCCTTTCTCTTGCTCCCGGTTACACCCTTTGCTGCAAACAAATGGCCAACTTCATCTATGTATGGGTTAACAAATCTCTCAAAGAATTTCACATTCGATAGACTGCACAATGTAGCCAAACTAGGCCACTTCTTGATCAACATCTTATCTTCCAAAGCAGCCAACACTTGAAACCGCGGCCTAAACCTCTGCTCAATGCTGCAACAGTAACATATCGGGTATGCAACAACACTCCCCACATCATACTTCCCGGTGGACACCACAACATCCGTGACCTCCCTCATCTTCTTCACCGACACAGAAAAAGCCGGGGAATACTTGCTGAACCCATTCAAAATGTCAGCATCCGAGAACCCTAAACTCCGAAAAGCCTCCAGCTTCAGCTTCCAAACCTCATCACTCATCGAGGCAATAACCCTCACAGCATGAATATACATTCTTGACCTTGGCCGAGCCCCAAATTCCTCTGCCCTCTCTGCGGACCTCCTCACATTCTCGGGCTTCTGTAGCAGGAACCTCGAGAAGGAATGCATACATGCGATGATCTGCTCCATGGGGACGCCACGGCTCTTCAAGAATTCGATGTTTGGCACCATAGATTTATCCAAGTCACTAATTAAGAACCTCCCACTCTTCATCAAGAGCTTCACAACACTAGCATCCGATCCCAACAAACCCCTAAGCAAAGATAACGCAGGGATCACTATGTTATCAGTGCTGCGGTAAAAAAGAGATGCATTATTCGCAAACAGATCGACAATGTCGTAGTTGGAGAGCCCTAGCTCTTGGAAAATCTTGATCTTGGGCTTGACTGCTTTCTCGAGATCAACCGAGAGGAATGAAGGGTTGTATTTCACGAATCTCTCCAAATGGGAGCCCGAAAAACCGCTTTTTTTGAGAAATGAGAAAAGGGAATCGGATTTATGCCGGTTCCTTATACGGGTTATGACGGAGGCGGCTCCCGCAGCTGCTTCGGGAGAGAAATTGTGTTTGTGAAACAAGAAATCGTAAACTGTGGGATTGATTGTGGGTTTCTTATCGGTAGATGTGGAGTAGACGTGATGGAATGAGGTGGAAAATGGAACCCTAGATTTGCAGAGATATGAGGAATTCCTCAATAATAAATATACGAAATCTTTGCGGAAAATTGGAGTCATATTCACGATAAAGAAAGAAATGACAATTGTATAGTTGAAGAATATGAAATTGCTGATTTTTGAAGAGGAGAAAATCGCTCGCCTGAGAAGATGAAGCACCGGCGAGGCGTAGAAATCGGCGCCGTCTTGCGCTGAGAAGTTAATCCCAGGGTTTAAGGAGATGGTTTATGAGAGTGCAGGGAAATTGCAAAGAACCCCTTCAATTTACAAATATTTTCATATTTCATCCATGAAATAAATATTTTTTATCTATAATAGACAGAATATATTGTAAATTTAGGATTTCCAAGGCTTTTGATATAAGTTTTATGATTTGAGCTAAATTGGAGAAATTACAATGATGTGAATAAAAACATTCAATTATATATATTATGGATCATGAAAGGTGATTGACCTTTTTTTTTAACTCAAATTAAATACATAATACTATACAATAAAATTCACAAATATAATAATTTAACTTATATTTATTCTAAATATTAATTGAAATCCAATATAAAACTAACAATTGAGAAATCAAATATAAACACACTGAAGTAGGCAGAACTCATCATTTCGTCTAATCCAACACAGCACAAAGGCAAGCCCAACATTTGTTGTTGGACCATAGAACTCAACATTTTATAATTTAACTCTATTAGCCAAATCTTTTTTCTTCAATGCTATACTTGAGCAAACAAAAATCATACACATGAATTAAATTCAAACAATAATTTCCTCAATCATTTTTTTTTTGCCTCCGCCATTGTTAGCCTATTTTGTTTAAAATAGGAATGGAGCTAGAATTTTTAAACTATGCGGATGAAATTATATCTTTATATTTAGAAACAAGTTTATATACATGTATGAAATTCCAATAATAATTTTCCCAATCATTTTTTTTCTCCGCCATTGTTAATCTATCTTGTTTAAATCAGGGATGGAGCTAGAATTTTGAAAATATGCGGGTGAAATTATATTTTTGTATTTAGAAACAAGTTTGCACGGACAAAATGACGAATTTATATATAATAAATCGAGAAAAATATAAAATTCAACCTAGATATAATAAAAAAATTTGAAATTGCTTAGTTGCCTAATTAATTCCCTACCAAACCTTCGCCTTAAAAAAAGTGAATAAGAAAAATGAAAAATGAAAAAAAAAACCATAACAAAGGGAATTATATATACAGCTGCTCTTCAGTCTTCATGCTCACTATTTCACAACCGATTTTCCCTCCATTTTCAATTCATTTTCCTCCGTTCTCAGACGTGCGGTTCCAACCAGAGACGAAATGGCTGCTCATAATTGTTTGGGGTACGTTCTTCACAACCCTTCAAATATTTATCTTTAGTTGCGAACTGCGTACTGAGTTTGAAATTCATGTACAATGAATCGTTTCTTGGAGCTTCTGCGCGAGCTCTAATGCTTTATATGCATATTAAGTTTGATCGTCGTCTGATTTTTTTGAAAATTTTGATTTCCTTGTATTGAAAAAAAAGGAAAGATTGAAAAGATGATGATATGATTCAAGAACTTGGTTATCCCGATTTTGGATGTTTGTAGATTTTTGTAGAAATATACGAAATCTTGACATGTATTATCTTGACCTCTAAGCAGTTGGTTCTTCATTTATTGACAGATTAGTGTGCGTGTGTGTGCATGTGTTATGCAGCAACAGTATCGTGCGCAGATGGAATGATGGCAGGGTTAGTGTTTTTCATGTATCTGCTTATCTTTTTGGCTTCTTGAGGTCTCTCTGATATGCTTTTGCTAATCTTCAGTTCAGATATCCAATGCTCTTTGAAAGTGGTGATTATGCATTGGTCTTTTAGTGCTATGACAGTACAAAGCAGGAAAGTGTGGTAGTAATATCGCAACTTTTCAACACACCCGTGGAAGGGATGAAAGAATAGAGACTGAGATTGACACCCTACAAAACTTGGAGCACCACAATGTGATCAAGTGATGTGATGAACTCTCAAATATAGAGTACATGTCTAGTTGAGGACTGATCTTCACCGTGACTCCCTGGATTAGATTAATTTGATCATAAATAATATTCCAAGTAAGAAGTATATTGTGTAAGTATATAGGTAAATGAAGAAGTCGCTTTGTTTTGAAGCAAATAAGTGTAAAATGAGGTATTAAGTGACATGATTTCCTGAGCAGATTAATTGACTTAAGGAGTGTTGGTTTTAGAATGTGTGTAAGATGTGTTGTTAGTAGTATATGAGGGATTAGAATGAGATCGTGTATAGACTCAAGTTTTATGGAAGAAAGATTGTAGCAAGAAGTAATAGTTTTGGTGGGAAGAAGATAATTTGTATTTCCATTTCACTTCTCCTTAATGTACTTTCTAGTGACTCCTAGCATCTCTCGTAGAGTCTCGAACTTCAGTCTTCGAAGGGCCTTCGTGAATATGTCTGCAAGTTGTTCTCCAGTCTTGCAATGCTTCAACTCAATTTGTCTATCATTTGTTGCTTCTCGTAGGAAGTGGTACTTGATGGCAATGTGCTTAGTTCTGTTATGCTGGACAAGATTTTTAGCCATCGCAATTGCTAATTTGTTGTCGCAGTAGATCTCTGTAGGCCTTCTTTGTTGCTTTCCTATGTCCTCAAGAATACGCCTTAGCCATATAACATGACTAGCTGTCAGTGCTGCTGCTATATACTCCGGTTTAGCTGATGATTGAGCCACTACATTTTGCTTCTTTGATGCCCATGAGAATATCCCTGAGCCAAGTGAGTAGGTGTAGCCGGATGTACTCTTCATGTCATCCTCTGATCCAGCCTAGTCACTGTTTGTGTAGCCAATTAGTTTTGACTTATCAACAACCTCGTACTAAATGCCATAGTCTGTAGTACCTTGCAAATATCTCAATGATCTTTTGGCTACTCCATAAAAATTTGGCTTAGGCTCTGCATGAACCTTGATAGTTGACTTGTGACATACATGATATCCAGTCTTGTACCCGTTAGATATAGCAGGCTTCTGATTAGACTTCTGTATGTTGACTCTTCGGCATTGGGCGATCCGTCCTCTTTGGTTAGCTTCTCGTTGATAACTAGGGGAGTAGCTACAGACTTGCATCCATACATCTTGAACTTTTTTAGTAAGTACTCTGTATACTTCATTTGTGAGATGATATTCCTTCCTCTTCTTGACACACCTCGATGCCGAGAAATAGTGCATCATCCCAAGGTCAGTCATTTCGAATGTCCTCATCATGTCTTCCTTCAATTCTTTGATTAGCTTTTCATTGTTTCCTGTAACTATAAGATCATCAACATATAGAGAGACAATGAGTATTTGATCCTCACCTTGGGTCTTGATGTAGAGCGTAGGCTCCCTATAACTCCTCGTAAATCCATGATCAGTGAATTATTTATCTATTCAGCTATACGAGGCTCGTGGTTCTTGTTTTAGCACGTATAGTGCCTTGTGTAGCCTGAGAACTTTGTTTTCTTGTCCTTCTATCACGAACCCTTGTTGTTGCGCCACATATATCTCTTCATCAAGATACTCATTTAGAAATGCTGACTTCACATCTAACTGATATATCATCCACTTCTTTTGAGCTGCTAGGGCTATTAGTGCTCATATAGTATCTAAGTGTGCAACTGGAGCAAATGTCTCATTATAGTCAATACCTGGTAATTGGGAGTAGCCTTTAGCGACTAACCTTGCCTTGTGCTTCTGGATTGAGCCATCAGGATTTAACTTTGTCTTGTAGACCCACTTAACTCCTATGACTTCTTTGTTTGGTGGTCGATCCACTAGCTCCCATGTCTTATTCTTCTCTATCATCTTAATTTCCTCTTCTATGGCTTTGACCCATTCTTTCTTTTCAGCTGCTGCTTCAAAGCTTTCGGGCTCCAAGGTTATGAAGTTGCACGTCTCGTATAGTTCGACAAGTCTTTTTGTTATTCTAGGTGGTGATTCAGATTGTTATTCGCTGCTGAAAGATGAGGGTGCTAATCTTGGGCTTGATCTTAGACTTGACTGTGACGTAGTTGCTTGAGGACTTTGCACTCCTCCATCTTCTTCTACTTGTGTTTGATCTTGGTTAGGAGCTCTCAGTGTAGGGACCATGATAGTTTGTCTCTCTACCTTATCTTCTTCCCAATTTCAAGCAGCATTCTCGTCAAATTCGAAATCTCTACTAACTATCAGCTTCTTGGTTTTGAGACTGTATATTCTATAGCCTTTTGATTGAGAGCTATAGCCAATGAATATACCTTTTTCTGTCTTATCCTCTAGCTTGTGTCTCTTCTCCTTCAGAATGTATACATAGCAGATGTATCCGAACACTCTTAGATGTTGTGCTGACGGCTTCCTGTTACTCCATGCTTCGATTGGAGTTTTATTCTGAACCGCCTTTGTTGGACATCGGTTGAGAAGGTAGACCGCTGTGTAGACTGCTTCTGCCCTAAACTCCTTTGGCATGCCCTTTTCAGCTAGCATGGTTCTTGCCATCTCTGACACTATCCTATGCTTCCTTTCTAACACACCATTTTGTTCTAGAGCGTAGCCTACTGTCAGTTGATGCTCTACTCCTTCATCTTCGCAGAATTTGTTGAACTGATTTGAGGTATATTCTTGACCTCTGTCGCTTCTGATCACCTTTATTTTCTTGCCGCTTTGATTCTCCACTAGTTTCTTGAACTTTTTGAATATTTCAAATACTTCTGCTCTTTCTCGTATGAAATATACCCAAGTCATTCTAGTATAGTCATCAATGAAGAGAATGTAGTACCTATTCTTCTCGAATGTCAGAGTCCTCATTGGCCCACACACGTCTGTGTGTATTAGCTCCAGAACTTTCTTAGCTCTCCATGCTTTGCCTGAAGGGAATGGTTTCCTGTGTTGTTTGCCTTGTAGGCATCTCTCGCACACGTCATCATTTAGTCGGATAATGGGTAGATCTTTCATCATCTTCTTCTGATGGAGGATCTTCAGTCCGTGGAAGTTGAAATGGCCAAATCTGCGATGCCATAGCCATGATTGATCTTCTTGAGCTTTTAAGGCCATCTCAGCGTAGTGCCAACGAATTGGAGAATTCCTCTGTTGCTGCATTTTTATAGTAGCAATCTCCAGATTGTTCTTGTTGTCATAGATTTTGCATGAGTCTCCATTGAAGAAGAGAGAGTATCTTCTTTCCATCATCTGACCCACACTCAATAGATTTGTATCTAATTTAGGTACTAGCAGTACATCTCGAATTAGATGCGTACCTTTCTTGGTGTTTACCGCAATGGTGCCTTTGCCTTCAACCTCCACTAATTCCCCATTTCCGAGCTTGACTTGGGATTTGATTGATCTATCTATCTCCTTAAATATATTCTCATCTCCAGTCATGTGGTTGCTACAGCCGCTATCAACGTACCATGTGTCGTTTTTTGTTTATGTAGCAGCGTGACATGCGTAGAATAGATTGTCTCCATCCTCTTTTTTCTCAGAATAATTAGCTTGATATTTTTGCTTTAAGCGACAATATTTTTGCGTGTGTCTAAATCTGTCACAGTTTTGGCACTTTGGCTTGCCTTTGTGCCAACAATCTTTCTCCAAATGACTTGTTTTGTTGTAGACACGGCATGACAGATATTTTCCTTTCATTTCTCCTACATTCTCTTTATTTCTAGGAGTTTCATGTCTTCTAGAATTCTCTACAAATTTCTTAACACAATTTTCAGAATTCTGAGACCTTATTTTTAGTTTAGATTGAAATGCGTTCTCCACAGATTCATTCTCACGCATACTCAATCTTTTCTCGTAAGCTTCTAGAGTGCCCACTAAGTCTGTCACCGACAAAGTGGTGAGATCCGTCGTTGCCTCAGTGGTTGTAACGATCGGATCATATATACTAGGTAGAGTAATTAGAATCTTCTCTACCACCATCTTATCAGTAAAATTTTCTCCATATCCTCTTAACTGATTAATTAGTTCTCTTACTCTAGAATAATATTCCTTAATGGTATCAGATTCTTTCATCTTTAAATTAGCCATATCTCTTCTCAATGTTTGTAACTTAATGTTGCGTACCTTGATACTCCCTTGAAACTCCTCCTTCAAGCTATCCCAAGCTTCTTTAGCACTTGTAGCTCCACAAATCTTTGGAAAAATAGAATCCGCCATAGCCATTTGGATGTTGTAGAGAGCCAAATTGTCATTCTCACTGTCTTTGCTTAGTTGCTCCTTCTCTTCGGGTGTAAATTTAGAAACGTCCGTCGGATTATTGAATCCGGTCTCCACGATCTCCCAAAGGCCTTGGGACATGAAGAATGTCCTCATTTTGATGGCCCAATATTCATAGTTATCCCCAGAGAAAACTGGAATGGGGATTTGATTGTTACTTGAAAGTGTGGCAATAGTGGAATTGGGATGAATTTGGTATGGTATAGTGAAAGCTAATTACGCGCAGTTAATGATCCAACAGGGCTCTGATACCACTTGTTGGTTTTAGAATGTGTGTAATATATGTGTTGTTAGTAGTAGATGAGGAATTAGTATTAGATCAGGTATAGACTCAAGTTTTGTGGAGTAAAGGTTGTAGCAAGAAGTAGTAGATTTGTTGCGGAGAAGATAATTTGTATTCCACTTCATTTGAAAAGTGATACATCTTATGCTATTTATAGTTGGTGGATGAAGCCACCATATTTTTCTAGAATTCTTTATAATTAATATCTAGTTCCTAGTATCTAGATTTCTCTTACATTTATCTACATATTTTCTAGAATTTTCTATAATTAAAATCTACTTCCTAAATTCTAGATTTCTCTTACAAGTGGTTGGATATTTTCTAAATATACTCCTAGAGTTTTCTACATAATACCTATTCTAGAATTCTCTATATTTAGGATCTTATTGATAATTCGAGAAAGTACATTAATTCAACAAATAGAACTTCGATAGGCAAGAGGTGTAAGCACCACGCTCAGATTCGAATGGGCATATGGTTTTGCGCATATTTACTGTTTTGTCTTCTTGGAACTATCTCTTGACAACTTGGACAACTTATAAGGATGTTTGTCCAACGGAAGATCGAGAGCTTTACAAAAGCTGCATTGGAAATCCAGACCGGCTCAGAGATTTATGGTGCACTTCATTTCGGCAACAAAGACAAAGAAGTCATCCTTGACGATTTCCCATCATTCCCTCAAGTAAATCCTCAACAGCTAGGTGACCGGAGCTCTCTCATGTACAAAAGAGATGTCATGGCACCTTCGAAGTGAGGTCAAAACTTCCTAGTGCTCCCATGTCCGAATTTGCACGTCTCTAGCTGCTAAAAGAAGCCATTTATAAATCCTATTTTAAAGCACACCAGTCATCAAGACAAAAGACCCATTCAAGTGGCCTCTTTTATTGCAAGTCTTTTCTCAAATCTATTTCTTTACCCTCAATTCGTTCTCCGGGTGTGTAAGAAAAGTATGCGATCTTGGTGCGGACCAAAGCCCAGGGTTTCGTCACATCATAAAATAAGTGAATCATGTTTGCACTATATTTATATCCAATCTGTAGGCGATTATTCATCAGAACTGTTATAGTCCGAATACTCATAAGTCCAATACCAATCCCTCAGTTTCTCTCTAGCACCTTGAGGTGTATTTAGTTGTCTTACATGTGACTCAGGATATTCCCCACTACATGGCATGTTCGCTCATCCATTCCACCCGCCCATCCAGGCGCGGTGCCTTTTATCAATAATGATTTCCCCTGCATATATAGCACAGTCAAATCGGTCTGAGAGGAGTCAAACATTCATATTTTTACTTCTGACTCTCGCATGGATAAACATGGATGTCAAGATTCTCTTTCTCAAGGCAGCACCGCAAAAATTCAATGAGACCAATCGGCTCGGGCACCAGATTTGTATATGGGCCCCCAATAAATGAAAGAGGTTCGCCTCAAGTGAGTGTAATTGTCAGCTTGCTTTAGGGTAAGGAATTTGAGAAGTTGTTTTCGTGCTGTTTCGCTCCTTTAGAGCCGTTATCCACACATTCGTGAGAGCGCACAATACTCTTTATTATATAATGGGAAAATCCAAAGTGCTGCCACTTAATTCGTAGCGTCTCTTAGGGTTGGCTCCTCAACGTTCGTCTCTGTTGTTCCCATCAGATTGTGGGACTGAGCCATCCGAATGAGAAAAAAAAAAAGTTCATTTCCTTTCTTGGAAAAACCAAACCAAGGTAAACCCTTTATCTTTTCCTAACTACATGAGACTAGTCTCTCCCTCTCTGATAAGGAAGCAGAGGACTAGGTGAGTAGCCATAGGTGATGATGTTTATATACCCATGATGGTTGCCTACGATAGTGCTGTCGTGAGTGATCCATCGTCACTGATCTACCGTAGGTGATCCATCACGACTGACCACTCACTCACGATGGCTCACTCACAAAGGTGTTTTACTCACAGTCGCTCACTCATGACAACATAATCATAGCCCGTGATTATGTGCTACAATCATTGCCCATGATCGTGAGAAATGATTGTGGGCAATGATGTGGGCCTCGATCTTAGGCAGAGATTGTGGACATAAACGTAGGCAACCATCGTGGGGGAGCCACCTTCTTTTTAGCAATTCTTTGCACTTCCATTTAAAGCACAATTTCATTACCTAATGATTTATATAAATTGATATTGCAGCCTCATTGTGAATGGAATACACCAACACTTCGTAATTTGATGTATTCAATGTAATAAGGATATTCAAGAATAGATTTTTGGGCATTTGATGGACAGTGGCTCGTAGCCTATAGGATTTTTTATTAATAACATTATAAAATGCATGTGCTTATTTAGTTTAGATATTTTTTAAGAATAAATCAAACTACAAAAAATATAAAGGTCAAACCCTAAAAACATTATAAACTAAATATAAATATACTATGTTTGGTTTTTGTTATTTAAAATATACCAAAAAAAAAACAAAAATACAAAGGGTCAAACCCTAGAATATTATAAACTGAATATAATATGTTTTGTTTGGATATTTATGAAAATTATAAAAGGATACAAAACATACAAAAGGTTAAACCATAAAAATACAATTGGGTGGTATTTGTGATTTCAACAAACAATTCATCATCGCCCACGACCACCGAGAGCGACCGGTCATGCGGTGCGTCGTTGTCCTCTAGACACAATTTCATGAATAAACATTGCATGTCGTGTCGATGATCGCTAGTCGCAACTGTGGCCCATGATGTGATCATGACCCACGATCGTGATCATGACCTACAATCATGGCATATAGTCTTGACCGTGTCCTACAATTGTGGCATACGGTCGCTATCGTGGCCAATAATCATGATCACAATCATTGGTCATCTTTTTCGCGGTGCCCTTACATTCGCAAATAAAGTAGGAAATTACAGATAAAATAATATATGGAACAAATGTAGAAGTTTTTTAATAGTACGCTTAGTTAAGAAATCTTCCCATCAAGCATCCATTATAAACTTATACATCGTTCCTTATATTATTTTATTCCTGATCTATAACTTCCTGCTTTTATCACCTTTTAGGCATGTTAAAAATATATAAAGATAGGTACTAACTAAGGGCACATCGAATAAGGCAGCCCATCAATGGCATGACAAAATTGTTGATAGTAGAGTGAGTATTTATAGAAAGTAGTGAGAGTATTTACAGAAAGTGGTAAACGTCTCGCAAATTAGGGATGAGAGTTAATCAAATTATGTAGATCCCATCTTTGAATGACTTGCTAGACATGGTGTCTCACTCACGACAGCACAATCATGTGCGACAATCGTGGCTTCACTTACTCATGATCGTGTCTCGTTATTGCGACTCAAGACCATGGCTCACAATCATGGCTCACGTGGGCAACATTATGACATACAGTCGTAGCTCACGATTGTGGTAGCCATTGTGACTCGCGATCATGTCTGACTTCTTATTGCCATGATGGCACCCACGATGACATTCAAACCATTGTGGCCCTCTAAGGCACGATCGTGGCTCACAGTTGTATCCCACAATGACACTCAATACAAGCTTCGACCATCATGGCCTTAAGAACAAATTATGATTTTGTGAATTTTAAGTAGTTGTGTGTAATTTTGAAGCGTTTTTATGAATATAGTAGTAGTTTATGTAGTATTACTAAACAAATAAAATAACCACAAAACAATTTGTATAATCGTAGAGTGATTTATAAACACCCACGATGGTACCCGTGACGGGCTTCAATTATCGTGGCCTAAAGAAAAATATTATTGTTTTGTGACTTTTAAGTAGTCATGTGTAATTTAGAAGGTATTTTATGATATTGTGATGATTTACATAGCATTATTAATCAAATAAAACATTCACAAACCAATTTATATAATCATAGAGTGATTTACATCATGTTAGACCCGAACTTACACAAATGATGATAATATGTACTCGTATCTTGAAATTTTCAATAATACACACAACTTCTAATGAAAATCACGTATAATCTTATAATAATTTGTTAGACATGATATGTGTTAAAAAGTACTTGATCATAGTGCATTACTTACACAAATGATGATGCTGATATGTATTCTATCTTGCAAATATTAATAATATACATCACTTTTAGTGAAATCACTTATAATCTGTGAATGGCTTGTTAGACATGATATATAGTAAAAAAATACTTGATCATATTTTATTCATAATATGTAAATACAGATTAAAAATGACAGAGACAATGGAATACTTGTATACCTCTTAAGGTCACGGTGGTTATGGCCATTGTGGACACCATAGTGTCATGTTGTCGCGGCTCATGGTTGTAGCCCAAGATGGCAATTACGACGGGTTTCAACCATTGTGGACTAAAGAAAATATTATGGTTTTGTGACTTTTAAGTAGTCGTGTAATTTAAAAGTTATTTTATGAATACTTGATGATTTACATAGCATTACTAAACAAATAAACTTTCACAAATCAATTTGAATAATCATACATTGGTTTACACCACGATAGACCTGAACTTACACAAATGATGATAATATATACTCGTTCTTGGAAATCTTAATAAAACAGACTTGTTCTATTGGAATCATGTAATGTTACAATGACTTGTTGCAATGATATATGAAAACAAATACTTGTTCATAGTCCATTACTTACACAAGTGATGATGATATTTACTCTATCTTGCAAATACTAATAATACACATTTCTAGTGTAATCACTTTTAGTTTTTGAATGACTTGTTAGACATGATATATATTACAAAATACTTGATCATATTCCGTTCATAATATGCAAATGCTGATTAAAAATGGAAGATACAACGAAATACTTGTATACTTCTTTATGAATTTGTGACTTTTAAGTAGCCGTGTGTAATTTAGATGGTGTTTTATGAATACTGTGATGATTTACATAACATTACTAAACAAATAAAACATTCACAAACTAATTTGTATAATCATAGAGTGACTTATGTCACGATAGACCCGAACTTACACCATGATGATAATATGTACTTGTTTCTTGAAAAACTTAATAATACATACCACTTCCAGTGAAATCACATATAATCTTATAATAACTTGTTAGAATGATATATGTTAAAAAATACTCGCTCATAGTCAATTACATAGACAAATGATGATGATATATACTATATCTTACAAATATTAACAATACACATCACTTCTAGTTAAATCACTTATAATTTTTGAATGACTTGTTAGATATGATCTATATTAAAAAATATTTGATCATATTCCATTTATAATATGTGACTACGAAATAAAGATGCGAGATACAACAAAAATCTTTTCTATTTCATACGGTCAAGGTGGTTGCGGCTATCTTGGGCACAATTGTGGCCTACTATCGTGGCTCATGGTTGTATCCCACGATAGCACCCAAGACGACATTCAACATCCTGGCTCACTCACGACATTATCATCATGGGATATAATCGTGGCCTCACTCACGATTTCTCACCCACAATTATGCACCCACGATCGTGGCTCACTCTCGATGGCTCACTCATGGTCCTGCACTCACGATCACTCATTACCATGCACCCAACGATCATGCACTCACTCACGATCATGCAACCATGATTGTGAAGCACTGACGGTGGCTCAAGCATGGTTGGTCACTCACGATCATGCACCCATGATCGTGTCTTTCAAAGACACCATCATGACTAACAATTGTGGACTCACTCACGATCATGCATCCATGATCGTGCACCCATAATCAAGCACCCACGATTATGCACCCACGATCGTGTCCCTCGAAGGCACAATCGTGGCCTACGATCGTGAGCCACGAAGGGATACACCAGGCAACCTTACTTTTAATAAATACTCCCACTACCCTATTTCTTACTCAACCATAATCAGCGTCGTGCCTCACTGTATAAATACTCTCATTGCCCCCATTTCATCTCAATCCTAATTTACGCCGACACCTCACTCTCTCATGGTGGTAGACCACGATAGAACCCATACCTTTCGGCCCCACACCCATCGGCCCCCACAGCCATGACCCCACTGTTGTCAGCCCCATAGCCTATCTATAAGTCTTTCAAGGATGAGTGCTTTGGTCACTTGTTCCATTTGAGACGTTTGCCAGATTTCAGTGGGGCATCTAGTATTTTCAGTTTGACCTTTGATCGAGCATCCGGTATCGCCAATGAATTTAAAGTAGAATCTGAATAATATGGCATTTTCCAACCATCATGTTCTAGAAAGCCGAATGGAAAGATGGAGAGTAAGTTTGTGCAGAAATGAGAAAAATGTTTCATTTACTGATTCTACAAAAGCAGGAAATTACAGATGTGGTATCTTACCTCAGCTATTCTTTTATGTGTAGAAGATTGTATTTGTAGAATATTGTATATAATTTCTTTGAATGAAATTTACACGAATGTTGAATTCATTATTCCTATATTTCCAGCTAATTTTCGATAGTATTATGAAGACCGATTTCTGAATTGGCATAACGCAGAAAATTCACAAGAAAAATTGGTTGCAATATAACAAAAAAAAAAGATAAGAAAAAAAATAGTTATGATGGATGGCTCACTCACGACAGTGAGCCACGATGGTTCACTATCGTGAGCCATGATGGTTCCCATGATGACCTCATGAGATTACCAAAAATAAAATAATATAATTAGCAAACTAAAAGAATGAATATTAGGGTTTTGATGTCACACTTGCGGTGGTGCAAAAACTGTGTGCCACGGTCTTGCAGGCCCACATTGGTTTAGAGACCGTGGGACTCACTCACTATGGTAGGCCACTCACGGAAGTGGCTCACTCATGGTTATTCACTCATGATGGCTCAATCATAGCAGCACCATTATGGGCAACCATAATAATGGTGGCTCACTCACGACTGTGAGTGAGCCACCATCGTGGTGGACAACTCATTCATATTAATGGCTCGCTCACGAAGGTGGTTCACTCACGAAGGTGGCTCACTCACGATCGCTCTTACGACAGCACCTTCATGGGCAATCATCTTAGGAGACCACAATCATGGTGGCTAGCTCGTGAGTGACCACCGTGATTGTGAGTGAGCCACCATGATGTAGGTTGCCCATGATTGTCACCCACGATGGTGCTTTGTGAGTGAGCCTTCGTGAGTGTGCCATATCGTGAGTGAGACCGCCGTAGGCTTAAGAACACGATCGTGGGTCATGATTGAGAACCTTGTTGTATTAAGAATACGATCATGGCCAACGATCATGGGCTTAAATACAGTTCGAAAAAAATCAAATTTCACGAATGCAGCATCATACATCGATTTTAGCCTCTTTGCATCAAAGTTTCAGGTGTTCTTTTTCGAATTGAAACTTTTTTTTCAACCAATCGCCTTCGAAGTTTTGGTGTATTCTTTTTGCTATGAGTTTTCAAGAAAGTTTATGATATCTTCATGATTTTCAACTAAGTTTATGATACGCAAGTAAGTTTGAGAAAGTTGGTTGTTGTTTTTCTCTGTTCAATTTTGAGTAGTATTGTGAAGAAGAAGATTGAAAATAACTTGAAATAAAAGACAAAATAGGAGTCATGTCAATTTTAATAAAATTTTCGACCATGTGGAGGAGTAACTTAGTCTTTTAAAGCTAAATGATATAGAAAAAGACTAAAAGACTTGTCTAATTATAAGAATGATATCTTTTCATCTTGATAAAACACTTCTCATCCAATTAATAGATCAGAGATTTAAGTTATCTTGAATGAATGTGCTTAAATCTAAAAAAATTAACTACTCGTTTTAGAATTTTTAAGACCCCCTAGGCTATGGTCAATCATAATTTCTAAAAATGATAAATGATATGTTTATGAACTAAAGAAACTCTCACCGAGGAACTTTTTTATCCCCATTTTCTCAATCGTCAATCCTGCATACATCTCCTTCAAATAATAAACTGTCTATGCCATTTACCTTTTTTCTGTTTGCGACAAAATCATTATATTCAATTATACACAAAAACTATAGATTTGTGAACAGTAAATACATGTGTAGTGGATCATAGAAAATGTGGCAGACACGGAAATAACCACGGAGGCCATATTACTATTTAAACCAATGATCCTATAAGACTTTCATTTATATTATAAAGGCTTCAGCCAACCCTACTATCAGCGGCGGATACAGGGGGCGGGAGGGGACGACCGACCTTCCTGATGGGCAATTTCCCAATATTTTGGCCGGAAAACCACCATTGTCGCCTCCTGCGTTAGCTGTCAGTCCGTTACAAAAAAGAAGATGACTGAAAATTTTAGTTTACTTCAACTAATTCCGCCCGCTCCATTTGTCAGTTTTAGATCCGCCACTGCCTGCTATCCGCCCATGATTATAATTATATTACTAATTTAATAATGTAATTATATAATTAAGAGTTTGGAGTGCTAAACAGTAAAATTATATCCATCAACTTTCGGCATTTGGAAATCAAACTCTTAACTACAATTAGTGTACAATTAGAAGGTTAACCTAAACGAATTTAACCGAAAACCGATCATGTTAAAAGGTTCCCATGTCATATGTCCGACGAAATCCATAACTATGCTTCACTATAATAAGACAATAAAATAAAATAAATAAAACAAAACAAATAAAAACCAATTAAAATATTATGATATATTAATTTTTAAACGAAAGAAGACACCTCGTACCCCAAGATCGTTTGAGAGGGTTGACCAATACTTGCATGGGAAACCTACGGCAACCATTATTTGTCCAGGAATTTGTTCCTCGAATCTATAAATTAAATTGTATTCTACTCATATAATGGTAAATGTAATTTTAAATAACGAGGGAAACGGTAGGTGTTTACAATATTAAATGATATTTTAAGTTTAACTTGTATTTAGTTAATTCATGTTGATTTCCTACATTGCCATTTGATAATCAATTTAATAAATTATAAACTGCACTTCAAAAATTATCATAAATCGGATGCTCGATTGTGATACTAAAAAAATATTCATATAATCATATAGTATAATATATATATATATATATATATAGTCATATAGTATAATATATATACACATATACTGTATGTATGTATGTATCTATAGATGCGCTAATTAGAGAAAATAAACTAGTTATCTCTCGATTAGATCCGATGGAAATTCATTTAAATGGCATTCTAATTCAAAATGGAATCTTATTGAACTATCAATTTTTTTTTATTTTTTTTTTAAGGGATTGAACTATCAATTTTGATTTGGCTGTTTGATTTGATTTACCTTCGAGGGGTCGATCGTTGCGACACGTGTCCTACAACTTTTTATAGCCGTGGATGGCTCACGTAAAGAAAAGGTGAGAAGATAAGAGGATTGGACCATGGGGACATTAAGACCCAAGTGGCTTTGTAGGTCCATAACCATATTTTAATAATATTCTCTCTTTTATACCAAATTTAATATTCTGTGAAGCCCAGTAATGGAACATTGATAACTGTGTAATATTTTAATTATAGCTTTAACCCAGTGTTTGTTGTATTTCAGAGAAGCGTAATCTAATGGAAACCACAAAAGGACTTTTATGGGACAGCCAAAAAAATGCCTGACACTGGTATGATAGCTCACACAGTAAAAAGCATTCACCTCTCTCTCTCTCTCTCTCTCCCTCCACCACCCCCCCAAAAAAAATGCATCCTCCACCTATCACACAAAAGAAAAGGAGTAAATGAAGGTATATAGACTAGAAGGTGGAGAAGGGGGGAGAGAGAGAGAGAAGATGTCACTTGTGTTCATCAAGAAGCAGCAGCAACGATCTTCACAAGCTGGAACTTTAACAAGAATTAAATCAGGACATTAAGCTTGGAGTTCTCAGGATTTACAAAAGTAATATAGCTTAAAAGTGAAGCTGAATAACATAGTAAACAACAAATATAAGAAAAAGGGATGTTGGCCCAGAAAATACAGCTCTACTAGAATGATCTTCACCTTCAAGACCGCTTTTTCCCCCAGCCTCTTGCGCATTTCGAACTATGCCAAGTATTAGTCTCCAGTAAAAAAAGGGAAAAAAAAAAAGGAGAAAAAAAAAAAAAAGATGTTACAGTGTACATTTAAAGACTTCGAGGGCTGCTCTTATCATTGACCTGTATTCAGATGACGATTGTACAACAGGTAATTAATTAACATTACCAAACGGGAAGCGTCAGGTAGCGGCCGGTTCACCCTGCGTGGTGCAAGGAGCTAGGAAACTGGGAGGCAAGGTGATGCCACCCCCTTTAACAGATACATTAGGACTCCGGACTGAACTAGCACGGCTCACTAGATGTGAGTCAAGAAACAACACCACGACGGTGATGTCATCGTGGAAATGTCGGCGGACCCCGCGGTCGATCTTCTTCAAGTCCGAATACCTCATTTCTCTCTTCTTAGCCGCCTCTTGTAATGCTGTTTTCACTAATCTCCTAGCGCTTCCCTGCAAGTTATACGAGCAAATGGCCTTTTACGCTTATGCTAGCCTAGAATCCTTATTTAGGAGGGAGAATGAGAAAAAAAGTAAACCAATTGAAGGAAATGCCTTCTACTAGTTGGAGGAGATATATATTTTAAAGGAAAGAAACTCTACAAAGTCATTACAGATCTTCATATTTCATCTGTGGACTGTTTCCAAATCAGCCATTATTGAAGGTATTGGTAAATGATGTCGGAGACTATCAGTGATCATTCAAGTAGTCACAGAAAACTTAGAAATACGAGAAACAGTATAACAGCTACAAATAACATCTCAGCATCAGTACCTACTACTGGAACTATGGACAGCAATAAACAGTGTCAAAGGTCTAGGAAGATTTGTTTAATGGAAGGAACCTAATGTCGTTTGGCCATGAAAACGACTGATTCAGCCATGTATGTTGTAATTAAAAGATACGTCATTGTGTTTGATAGGGCCATCTGTGTGATCTATGCTACACTTGCATTTGTGCTTTTCTTCGTCCTACGTAATTTTTCTCACCTCTACAAGCAAAGTTTAATCACCAGTTATATTCCATTCAACAAATGAATATGCACACATCTCATAAGCCTACATGTGCTGAAATTTCAACTGATTCTTGTAATATGCAGATGACTCATAAGCCATAAGGGTCGGCTGCTCTTTTACTCAAATGATGAAATGAATCAGGGGCAGGTTGCACGTCAATGTGGTTCTTAACTGATAAGATGAGAATGAGTTTAAGCATTAAATATCTTACGCTACGCGGATGGGTTTGGACAATATCAATTGCTTCTTGGTTGGTAAGGTGCTCCCAAAGACCATCTGATGCAAATATAATGAATTGATCTTGAGGCAGCAGCTGGTGCACTGTAATTGCTGGGTCTGCACTCAAAATCGGTCTTTTGAATGGCTCCCGAAGTCTAAATTTTTGGTATAATGGTTCTCTGTTGAATTCAGCCCTTTTCAGATAAACATCTCCGATTGATCTGGAGACCTGTAAAAAACAACATACCTATTACCAACTGTAACAAATGAAATTGAAAAGCAATGTTTAAGGGATAATAGCAAAAGCTGCGAAGTATTATTGTAGAACTGAGGAAATAGAATTTCGCTAGTCCAATACCAGGTTCTTGATAATTTAATAATCCAGGACAGAGCATTTAAATGCAATACAATTTTAAAGAGTACAAGTAGAGTAAATGAGGTGAATGTTGACTTCATCCACTGTCTCAAAGACATTAAATGAAGTAACAAAACCCACCAATACTGCAAAAAATTGATATCAAAGCAGTAACTTGACTCGGTGACCTGCAAAAGTCCTCAACTGCCCAAATAGGTCAAATTTGAATTCATGAATCTCTCTCCATCTAATACAAGCATATTTAAGGCAGAAAGTCACCATCATGACAACCATAGATTAAGACAACCTAAAACTGAAAGGGACTACATAGGAAGAAACTTTTGCCTCAGAGACACCATCATATTTCATCTTGTGGCTGAGCTTTTCAACAGATAAACACAAGCACAATGGATCAGTTTACATGGTTTACAATCTCTTAAACTCGAGATTTCCACATCAGCTAATTGAATATATAACTAAAAATGAGAAATGGACAACAGAAATCCCTTGATTACGATTGAGGTAATTGAGATTGAAGATCATTTCTTGCACAGCCTAGTACCGTTCATGTGACAAGGCACAGCACCAAATGTCAAACTAGGTCAAAATGCCACTATAGACCTAGATTGATTCGATAAAATGATCATCTGCGTGAAGGTGGGCCCTGTCTTAAGTAATCACTCAGTTCAGAGACTTTCTCACACTACTAATTTGTCAATATCAGACAATGAGCATTGTAGAACAAGACGAACCTGTATGAGACCCTTGACACGCCATACATTATGCTTCAAAACTACAATGTGCGAGTCATCAGGGTGCAAAGACTGCAGCTCCTGTCTCACAGATTCTATACTTGCATTATGTTCTGCTGAGAGTTGAATGGCAAGTACTTCCCCAGTAGCCTTGACAAGTCTCCCTAAAACAGCACGGGAATCACCAAGGTTGGCAACATATAAAGTTCCACCACAGATGATTCCTACTAAACAGCAAGAGCCAACTGCTGCAATCTGTGGTTTCAAGGGCCACTGTCTGCTGACAACTGAGAAGAAACCATCTTCCGTTGCCTGAAATGCCTTCTTAATGACCTCCACCGACATAGATTGATGCTCCGCCGTGAATCCTGCACGATCAAGAAATAAAAGAACCACAAAATTCAACAGATATTGAAAATAATAATTAACATAACAAACCAAGTTAAGCAGTCAAGCTCCATTTCATTTTCTTGCCACTTTAATGACAATAAAATCACTGAAAATTTGCCTTTAACACGTCACTTTCTTTGCAACAGCAATCTTCCATATCAAGATATTACATCAGCAGATGATATTTGGTGCAAAATATCCCAGACAATCTTTTCTTTTTCTTTCCAAAAAATAACCTAAGCTTTTAAAGTGACTATACATACAGCAACTTCAGATTCTAGCAGATATCAGCACTTACGTTTTAGATGTTGGAAGAGATGATCATTGATAAACCGCGAGGTCTCTGGACCACCGTGTCCATCATAAATACCCACAAAAGTGCCATATGGACCTGTCTCATTTGAGCTCAGACACCCCGATTCCAGTTGGCTCTGATCCTCAAGTAAATTATTCGCTTGAACTACAGCCATCGAGAACTCGCCATTAAAATGTTGCCCCGAGTCCTTGTACCATAGAAGCCCATCTTGACGACCACTAGCTTCAGAACCCGAGTGAACATAACGATCTGCCCTTGGCCGAAAGCAGGCCCGCAAAAAGTTCATTAACCCGGATAACATCCCCTCATCTCATCCAAACCACCCTCCAAATTATCCGCATTTACCAACCTCCCAAACCAAGTTCTCTTACCTAAATTAAACCCAATTATGAACTTATATATATCAAATCCTCCTCCACGAAGCAGAAATGCAAGCTAGAAGTCTGAAAACAAAGCCCACAAAAATATCAAAATTTAGAGTTCAAAAAGGTCCCATGATATCAAGCAAGGTTTACTAATAAATAGAAATTTTCCAATGTACGGCAGATCTCTGACCAACGAAAATCCTATAACCATTAACGCCGCAAACAACATCGAGAAAATTCAACACCATTGAAAAATCGGCTTTGACAAAAATAAAAAATCACTTTTTCTTCGGGAAGTTATTTGGTCAGCTAGTTCACATTCTAGAAGGTCCAAGTCCCAAAAAACAGAAACGAATATTGTTAAACCAATATTCCCAAAATACAAAACGCCCTAATTTCCTAAGAACGCAAAAACAAAAAACTCTCAGCAAATTCAGCTCCACTACCAAAATTAACACACACAGCATACTACAGAAATTACCTTCAGAGCTGACTGAACGGAAACGAAGATCTGAAAGTGAAAAACCGGCGTAGATCTGTGGATCAGTCAACTCAAAGGGGGAAATTAGGAAATTTTCAAAATGAACTTTCTCCTCTAAGGGTTTTTGTTCCTTTAGTCTTCTATCTCTCTTCTCTGCGCAGCAATTACAAGAGGATGATGTCGATTATGATGATATGATAGACTGCGAGTGAAAATGAAAACAATATAGAGAGAGAAAGCTAAGTGAGAGATGGATTATAAAATTGAAGCAGTGGAGAGAGAGAGAGAGAGAAAGTGGTGTTACTATTAATATTATCGTGTGTTGATTGGGGCAACTGAACTCTGGTCTCTCTCATCAGACAAACCCCATTAAAACCAACAATGAAGAGCTCCAAGCCAGCAAAGCAGAGGACCAGTTTTGGGCTCCACACTCTCTTCCAATAGAGAAAATCTAGAGAGAGAAAGGGCTAAAATAATGTAAAAAGGATTTCTAGAGAGAGAAACAATATGATGGAAGGATATATATATAGAGAGAGAGGTAACCATGTACGAAATTTAGGGGAAAAGGAAAATCTATATAAAATTAATTTTAGAGCGAAAGAGGTGTATATAAAATCAATTTGTAGAGAGAGAGAGGGAGAGAGTCAATGAAGTAGGGATAAAGATAGGGTGGTTTGCAAATTGCATGGATTTTCCATGTTATGAACTCTTGTGGTGACGCGTGGGTATCAATTAGAGCTATTGGTTGGTTGATTTAATCTCACTATTTAATATTTATAGTCAAAATTATTGAAATTTACTAAACTTTATATTTTGGGTGATATATTTAAAACAAATTGATTAACGTGCAGTGAGTACTGATTGCCACCCAAATTAAATGGCCTACTGAATTTATGTTCAAGTGTCATAAATAGTAAGGGGGCGGGGGGAGGGGGCGGGGGCGGTGAAGTTGCCTTGATCGAGATTTACATTTCGTTTTCGATTACGAGAATTGGGAATGTAACATGCAAGCTTGCCCCTGACTACCCAGCCAAAGCGGGGATTGGAAGTCGGGGTTGTGTAATAGTCATCCTCGTGCAATGTACGAATACAACACACAATATGATTCATCAAATTAATTTGTCTCGTTCTCACTGATTTTCCGTCGAAAAAATAAAGTGGCAATTTGTTTTAATTGTTCCGCAAAAATAGTATTGATATAATATGTAGTATATGGTAATTCAATTATTAATATTTTAATTAACCTATTACATTGATAATTAATTTTTAAAGAGTATATAATAGATTCAAAAAAATCAGCCGTTTAGTCTTGTTTCAATTTTTTAAGGTCAATCTTGTTTCAATTTTAATTATTGATGTTAATATATGCGTGTGGGGGACTATGGAGGGATGTTGTGGGAATATTATACTAAAATATTAATGAAATTCCATCATAGAGTAAGGTAAAAGTAAATAAATTTTCATATTTTTTGGGCATTCTTAACTCAGCCTAAAAAAAATCAGCTATAACTACACTTTCAATTGTCACGTCGACATTGCACTTTTCAGCCACAATATCTATATTCTAGTTCCAAATAATTCAGCCTCATATAAGCCACAATTTTATTTTTTTCATTTCATCATTTTTTTATTATTCTTCAATTTCATATATTTATTTAAATTGAGATATTTATAAATAACAAAAATTACTTAATAAAAAAGTACAAAATAAAGTTCTACTTTATTCCTAATTTCTTTTCCAATATGTCGATCAAGGCGGTATGTTGTCGCAGCTGCACCTCGTTCGTCTTCGACGGTCCTTGTATATCGCATTTGTGTACTACTTGATCAACAACGCCTCAGCCATCGAATCCACAGACGAGTCTCTATCACCGTCTTTGTCTTTCTTTTTCTCTTTCGCATTCCTCTTCCTCTTCGCCGCTTTCTGACCTATAGGACGGGTCTCCTGCATCGGCGACTGTGTGCCTAAACTATCTTCCATCGTCGTATTCAAATCAAATGCATCGGCGTCCTCGTTGGTAGAGTGTTGGCTAGATATAGAGTGCTTAGTTCTTTCGGGCTAGATGAAGACTCCGAGCGGCCGGAAAATTTCCGGTGGTTCTGAAAAATTGCTCACACATCCTCGTTGAACTGTTTAAGTTCATTATCGTAGAAGGCAGCGTGAGCTTGTTTCCGAATGTTGTCGTAACTATGGCCGCTCGGCCATCTTTTCTGAGGTTGTTGACGTATCCGACGAATTTGGAAATCTCGGTCTACACCCACCCCTAATGCTTGCGCCAAATGGTCGTAATCGCGGTACAACGCCCAGATGGGTTTCAACTCGTTGTATTTTTCCATATAATATTCTCCCAGAAGACGCTGACCCTCTTTCCGTTGCCGACACTGAGTCTTCGGACACATCGACATAGCACATCGCCAGTACCTTCGTCTCCTTCATCCCATACTTCTAACGCCCTCATGCACAGTGGGAGCCATCTTCTTTCATTTTCCTTTCTCTTTCACTGGAACAGATGGTAGTACTTCATCGATAGTATGCATCTTGTCAACATCATAGTCATTGATCGTTGAGAAGTCGACCCGTCATCGAAAAAGATATGAAATTGTCTGATGTCATATTCCAACTTTGGGATTATTGAGATCTCAACCCTTACTACGACAATACTCTAGAAAATTGTTTAAAAATTTTGGGTCCATAGGTAGGGTTGGGCAATCGGGTACCCGACCCGAATTTTCGGGTATCCGAACCCGAAAATGCACAAATAACTTCACCCGAATCCCGACCCGATTATGCTATCGGGTACCCGCCTACCCGAAACGGGTACCCGTACCCGGGCAGTCGGGTACCCGAAATCCGATTTTTTTTTATTATTATTTTTTTATTTTTTGGAATTAATTGTTTAAACAAAAAGTCATACTGTAACTTCAGGATCGGATGTTGTGAGAACTGTAACTTCCATTCCGACGTATAAACAGTAGAAAAATTTGGTTCTGTGGGGGATGGAAGAGCCAATAGCGCTAATCTATCATCATGTTGATATTAAGTCATACTGTTCGTCAAGAATTATCAAGCAGTACAGTAGCACCTAGCTAGTGGAAGTGGTGGTAGATCCGTCGATGAGGGAGGCTCGCGGTGGCGGTAGGTACTGGGGACTGGGAGGCCCGCGTTGGGAGGCCTTACAGAGAGTCAGAGCCGGTGCCGGTGCCGCAGCTGCCGCTGGCGGGCCCGCTGCCCGCGCCGCTCGCGCTGAGAGAGAGAGCTCTCGTCGTTGTCGACCACCTGCTGCCTGCTGGTGCTGGCTGTGGCGGCTGCTTGAGAGAGTTTGAGAGTGAGCGCACTGAGCGGCGCGCAGCAGAGAGAGGATATCAGGAGAGCTGGAGAGGTCCGACAGGCGAGAGGAGGGAGAGGTCTGTCTGTGTGTGAGCGGCGCGCCCTAGCTGCTCAATGCAACAGCAGAAAGTGAACAACTTAAACATTTACACTTTGCAGAATATTAAAAAAAATAATAATAATAACTAAATATATTCGGGTATTCAATCGGGTATCGGGTATACCCGAAACCCGATCGGGTAACCCGATACCCGAAACATTGACATAGTGCATACCCGATAATGTACCCGAACCCGTGATTTCGGGTATTGGATACCCGATACCCGGCGGGTATCGGGTCGGGTTCGGGATTACCCGTTTACCCGAACCCGAATTTCCAGCCCTATTCAGCCGCACCAGCGGCTGATCGCCCGGCTGCGGTCCGGCGTTCCCTCCCCCAACCCAGCCCCAACCCGGCGGCCGCTACATCCGGCGGAAATGAGGGCAGCGTTAACGTTGCCCTCGCAGTCAGATAAAAATAGAAGGTAATCTAGCTAAAAGCCTAAAAATTAGAAAATAAATATATTTAAATTATGAACGTAAAAAAATTAAAAATTTATTTTTATGAATTATTCATAATTGTACTACAAAAAAAATATAGTACATTAAGAAAACTAAAAATTTTATCAACAGATCTCAGTGTACCTTTGGAAAATGATATATACGAGCTTGATCTGTTTTGAAGATAAAACTGATATTCAACGACATTGGAACAAATTACCTATATTTATTTGATACCACTATCGAAATCAAGACGATAAAATAAAATAAAAAAAATTCCCTCCACATCATTTGCCATAAAAATAAAATGAATCAAAGATCTTTTTTCATGATCTTTTATTATGATGCATATTCCATATTGCATTATTTTGTTTTAAGAAATTACATGAAATAGAAAAAGAAAAAAATCCAACATTCCAAAAATATTGCAACCATCCCTAAATTACCAAACAAAGCCAATTATGGCAAGTTTTTTTCATCTATAAATAATATATTAGTTTACACCGTTCATTTTCTTTCTTTTCTTTTTTCCTCATTTTTTACACAAGACACATTTTCTCTATTTTATATGATACCCTTTAAAAAAATATTTAACATGCATCTTAAATATTAAAAAAAATACCATGAAATGAGCTTTAATTTTATATATAATATTCAAAATATAAATTTGAATATATTATGATAATTTAAAGATTAACCATATTGATTACCTTTTTAGAGATTATTTTATTTTATTTGTTCGTTCCTTTCAATATCTTTTATTTATTTTTACACAAAAACATCTTTTTTATTTTCATTTAATATCATTCTAAAAAAATTCAATATGCATTTTAAACGAATTAAAGATCGTAAATAGAATTATTTGATATCTAATATTCAAAATATAAAGTTAAAATAAATAAATAATGTTAATTTAAAAATTAATTAATAAATAATAATGTGCTTAGTGCCTAACTAAGCACCACTAAATTGAATTTTTGTATAAAACGTGTAATTAGATTAACTATACATAACAAATTGTAGTAATTGAATTTGAATTTAATATATTTACATTTAATATTATTTGATTAACTATTAATTAATATTTTATTATAAAATTCCATTGATAATGATTATAATTATTAGGAATTGTTTTTTGTTGTAATTGCAGCTATGATATTCAGCTACCATTATAATGAATGTGATGCGCCGGAAGACTTGATAGGCTTACGATTTTCATTAAAATGATGTTTTCATACGATATCAATGATCTATCTATGTTTTATTATGTTTAATTATAATTAATTATTTTTCATTGTATAATGATATTTTTCCTCGTATATAATACTTCATTTTGTATGGTATAATGATTACCTTTTATGTAGAATTTGAGCCATGTATGATGATGATATATGTGTGATGAAATGATATTGTGTTTCTCATGTTGCTAATTCATAAATACTATAATGATACAAATCTGGGAAATTGTTGTTGATAATGCGAATGTTGATCAAATTAACACTCTAAGATTAATCTTTGTTGTTGTCATAGGAGGTAAAAGAAAACGTGTCATAAATGACGTCAAATAGAGGATCCAAACGGTCCAGATGATCTGCTACACTGGGTCAACACTCTATTGATAGATTGTTGTTTAGGATAACACCCAAATTTTTGGTCCAGATCGTAAAGAGCATAACTATAAAAAAAAATCCTCGCATCGTCCAATATTTCGAATTTTTTGCCAATAGAGGGCTTGAAATCTTCTTCACATACATGCACGTACACAACTATAATGAAATTGATACAATTACCACTTTTCAATGAAAAAACGAAATTCAAATATCATTATAACTACTATGACATAATCATCTTTAATACAAAGCGACATCATTGCCCACCAATTAAGCATATATATAATTGAACAGTTTAAATATCATTAATTGTAACAAATGTGTCGTCTCATTTTAAACAAATTGAGTGTGATCCCATTAATTGTTACATTGAACCACTAATAGAGTTGGTAACTTATGCATATATTTAACATAGCAAATATCATTGTACAATACATCAAACTACATTATACCAATTGTGAATTTTTCTCATTAAAATCAAATTGAATATATACGAAATCACTGCTTAAACTATACCAACACAACAATTGGTAAATCTTTACCATTCTAGTAAATAATCATTAATATATATGATTTATATCATTATCGAATAATTAAGCACGCACGTACGCGCACTGACACACACAAACACACACACACACACACACACATATATATATATATAGGGTCGCGTTAGACTAAGAACAGCCTAAGTTGTAGAACTAAGACCAAATCTGGGCCATTGAT
>JAYDZE010015219.1:0-10150 GCA_034509125.1 Monilaria moniliformis
TTTATGTTCCAGTTTCAAAAGTTATGGGATTGACCAAAAGTCAACGAAAAGTTATGATTTAAATGGCAATTATCCCTTAAATGATGGATAAAAAAATAATCGAATATAAATATATGGCAAGTGAAGCCGTAAATGTAATGAATGAGAGTTGCTGAAATTAGCATATCGAAAGATTAATCAACTAAGTTACGATTACGATATTATAAATTTCTTCCTTACGTGTAACCTTTACTAGCATATTCACTTATCATTTTATGTGATTTTTTAAACCAAATTAGAAGTTATCAAGTAATTACCACACACAGCACTAAATATGGAGCCATCGAAACGAGCTATGCCTTAACATAGAATGGGTGTATAATGATATTAGTACTCTGGAATATAATTATGAAATTAAATTTCTAGAGGCAATTGTCATAAAAACTTTCTTAATATATATAGGGTGCGATTATCTTATAAATTATTCTTAACTTCTAAAATATCAATTAATAAATCTATTGTGCAAAAAATGATTTGTTCATATGAATTGAAAATTTGTTTTTTGTGTGGTCAAATCCAAAATCACAAACTCATCTTGAAAATTGATCAATTCTAAGTAAATTCACAAAATTTAATAATTGAATATTCTAATGTTATAGATCAAGATTGATTTTTTCGACCTCTCACCCTTAAATAAACTATCAATGACGCCTAACTCAAGTATGGTGATTCTCTCTACGTGCGGTGTATAAATTGATCATATATATATTTCACGTGTAATTTTAAAAATATTAGAAGAACTATTAAACTACAAGTCCCAGCTAAAAAATTTATAATAAAAATTAACCATTAGCTTTTTACTTTTATATAATTATAAGGGATTTTTTGCTAGATTCCCCCCGCCCCCGTTTAGCAAAAACACAAAGTTCACCTAATTATAATGACGAGGCCGACCACCCCGACGATGTTTAGAATCTTATAATGTTCGAGCCGTACGTCGGCTTGAAATTCAATTTTCTTATCAAATTGAAATTGCTATGTGCCATAAAACATTGATATCGATTTTATTTGCAGTCGGAAATAAGCTATTTATAATCTTTATTAATTAATAAATAGTACGTGGGAGGAGAACAATTTTAAGCATGTCGGTTCGTAATTATGTAATGAACATCCTGCGCAAAATGTGGATCAAACAATAGTGAACGGATGCTTTATTCCACTTCTGTGTTCACATTCATATACATTAATTTATACTTCGTCCAAAAAAATATAATTTATACTCTATTAATTCCAAAATATAATATAATTCTTGATGTGATACGAATTTTACTAAAAATTATAAATACATTTTATGAGTAAAGAAAGAGTCTCACTTTATTATTTTTTATATGGATAATCGCTATTTAAAACATAACTTTTCGTTGACTTCTGGTCAATTCCATAACTTTTAAAACTGGAACATAGAATCGGAACTTTCGACATTTTCTCAATTATCCCATATATCAAAATTCCAGTGAAATTAGTGGTGACGTGTCAGTCGGAATTTCCGACATGGACAAAAAGTTTGTTCTTCAAAACGATGTCATTGAGATAATTGTCATTTAGATAATAACTTTTCGTTGAATTCCGGCCGACACGTCACCACCAATTTCACTAAAATTTCGATCTGTTGAATAATTGAGAAAATGTCAAAAGTTATGATTTTATGTTCTAGTTTCAAAAATTATGGGATTGAATAATGATGAATCATATTTTTTTTAAATAGATGTACAAAATGAGGGTAGAATATAAAGAAAAAGTGTCCAAAAAAAATGTTGAGAAATATGTACTATTTCATGGAGCATCCCAAAATAGCAAAATATATACAATTTTCTGAAATAAAAAGAGTAATGTAATATACACATATCATATCTCGTTTTACATAATTTTATTCACTACTTTTAAAAACCGGAAGAAAATATGTGATTATTATCTATCTGTATACGCAATTACAAATTCATATGCTTGAGCAATATGTCTATAAATCACATGAGACTGATGAATTGTACTTCAACAAATGTCGTGCGACATTAGTGACATTTGTGGAATTTGGGGTCTTTTCATACATAATGTTATGGTTGGTGGCTATATTTTTCTTTATTATTTATAGATTCATTTTATTTTTTGAGTTGGAGAAAAGAAAACTCTAAAATTCAACACGATTAACCAAAAATATAAAAGTGAATAATATTACTAATTACAATAATATACACCTCTTCTAAA
Organism: Monilaria moniliformis; assembly: GCA_034509125.1. NCBI lineage: Eukaryota > Viridiplantae > Streptophyta > Magnoliopsida > Caryophyllales > Aizoaceae > Monilaria > Monilaria moniliformis. The sequence continues at coordinate 2,242 of JAYDZE010015219.1, forward strand.
TCACATTTCTTCTTTTCCTTATCTCAAATATTTTCCTATTATGATGTGCAAATGGCTCGGGATACGAGAATCCCACAGGAGATGCTTTATCCCTAGACATGTTCCAATCTCTGTATTTCACTTCCCATGCAAATGCATGTGTACAGCAGAATGAAACACGAGACTGAAACACAGACAGAAAATAGACGATTCGAGCCCCGAAACAAACCGTACCACCTTCAACTGCCCTGTCCATCACAAACTTGATTCGGATGCCTCTTCGAATCCCCACTATTCTTCCTAAACAACTCCTTTATCTCAGTCTCTTTCTTGTCAACAAAACCTATGAGGTTCTTGAAGCTCGTCGTCGGCAAGATGCGCCTGCTCGGCCGTGCGGGCTCAGCCGCCTCGATGTTCTGCTGCACCACCTCGGTGCTGTATCTGCTGAACTGCAAGCAGACTCTGCAGAAGAAGACGAACAACGCGATGAAGCAAGCGATGCCACATATGAGGAAGAGGCCCCAGAAGCTCTTAAGCGAGAGGCGGCTGTCGTCGATGGGGTTTGTTTGGACGGAGCACGAGTCCTTCGACAGCCATTTGTCGTGGATTCTTTGTAGCTCCCCATTCTCGGAGAGCTGCAAGATCGCAGTCGAGAGGTCGATCGCAAGTGGTGAGTCCCGTTGGAACGCCTGCGGAAGAATTAGTGGTTAGGTGAGGTGTAGAAATGAGTATTTTAGATTTCGGTTTAAATTTTTGGCAAAATCAAATCAAACCAAAAATTTCGGATTTTTGCCAAAACCATATCCAACCAAAATTGTTAAAAAATCCAAACTGAAAAACCGAAAACCGAAACCGATTTCTTAAAATTATCATCTAAATAAAATTAATATTATATATATAATTCAGATTTAGTTTTTCTGTTCAGTTTTTAAAATGCTAAACCGAACCGATTCAAAAATCCAAATTTTGGATAAAAAGTCTGAACCGAACCAAATTTGGTCTGGTTAAGTTATTGAGATTCTCGATTCCGGATATTTGTTCACTCTTAGTGAGGTCAGAAAACAAAGCGAACGAGAACACACCATGACAGAAAATAGTACTTACGAATCCCCATCCGCTCTTGGTGAACTCCCTTCCGACGACACTGAATTGGCACTTTGTGCTGGCGAGGAAGAGCTCGACATAAGGAAGCTCGTCAACAATGGCAGCGACGCCACCCTCGTTTGGACCTTTTTGAAGATAGTGAACGTAGTCGTCGTGGCTCTTCATCACCCGTATCCTCGATGCAGCTATGTTCAGCTCGTTGACAAGGTAGTTATATGCGAACGAACCGTCTTGGATACCGATAGGGTCGGAGCTCGAGATCAACGAGTCGATTCCTTGAACTCTCGACGAGAGCTGTTGCACGGTGAGGATGGATGTCAAACTAGCTGTGTAGCTTGAATTGATGATCAATACCACAAAGAGCCACAAGATCAAGACGAGACGCCCCAGCGTGCTCACCGTGTTCTCTCCTACATAAAATCAACTCCAATCAAATTTAACCGTTGTAGAAAAAGACACGGCAAAAGCGTACGTTGGCAAAAAACACTTACTGTGTGCGAAAAACATAGTTGAGAAGCTAAACCTGAAAGGGTAAGATGTGAAATGAGTGACATTGCTCACAAAATGAAAGATGGAATATAACATCAAATCAAAGCAACTATCAAGGAGAGTTTAGGGCTAGTCTTAGTCCCTTTTTGTTGCAACCAATTAACGCCAGTAACACGCGATCCACTCACTTGCTCGTCTCAATTCACCACTTTTTTTAAGAGGATTAATAATGATTCTCCGTTTAGCCGTGGCGACTTGAACCCTCGGCCTATTGGTTGGTGGAAAAATGTCTAACCAACTAAACTGCGCTTCGTTGTGTCAATTTGTCGCTTCGTTTTCTCATATTGGATGCATTCATCGAAATAATATTTGGGAAGTGAAGAGGGTTAGGGGGAATACTAACCAGAAAACTGTCATGATCTGTTGCCTTGGAGGGCCGCGGAACTCAGTATTTGTCCGATGCTCAAGAACCCAAACGACAGTTCCAACAAAGAGAAAGAAGATGCCGGTGACACCCCACATTTGCCAAGTGAAAGGCATGAGGAACGACCACGGCTTGGATTTGACCTCCTTGACAGGGGCAAGCACGACAAGGCCGGATTCCATGAAAGGCTGCGTGAAGTCCACCATCCGCGTCCTGTTCGTCGTGATAGTCACGTCCCCAACTGCTGCGTCGTATTTCTGCATATACAAAGTAAATCATTCACAGAAAGAGAGAGAGAAGCTCATAAGATCATCTCTATAAAATGCCTCAAGTTTCATACTGGGAACAGATTTGAACGACGAATACTCACGTTTTGTGCTACGTCGCTCACAAGATTGCCAAAAGAGGGGTTCCGTTTACCGTCTCCGTACATGATATATTGGTGAGGAACAGCGTAAGGCAACAAGTCGACAGCAGCTTCAAACACATCGATGCAGTAGCCTCTGGCCCCCAACGGCCCTTTATCTTTCGTCACAACATCGGGATATGTGACCCTGTAAGGCACAGCGATCTGCAAGGGCTTCCCGTTGTTTGGAAAAACCCATCCTCGAGGCTTCACCGTAGTCTCGCCCGGCCATAGAACACTATAGAGACGCTGGTCACTCTTGTTTGCTCGTTCTGCATATAGTTTTTCCGGAGGAATGACGGACAGACCCGAGTGATTCGACCAATAACCGATCCTCCGGATTCCAGTCCCACCAATATTGAGAACATCGTACGCAGGGCGCACCAAGTTCTTGTCCAAATCAAACTGAACTTGTCCGCTCAAACCGGTGAAGTTTGACGAAGTGAGAAACTGCAGCAGCTTCGGGCCTTGGTCGAAGATCTGGAGGGACGTCAAATGGAGGGCGCTTCCTTTGGTGTCTCGCAGTTTTGGATCGTCCGAGAAACTGATACTCCCACCGGCACGGAAGAAAGCATCGAGCGCCCGGGCTACTAACCACACAGAATCGTATGCATATAGAGCATACGAATTGAACTTCGGGTACTCTTTGTTTTTTATCTTCCCCCATCGAGAACTGAACCTCGTCTTGAGATCAGAATCCGGAGTGTGGTGACGAAGCACGAGAACACCCTGCAGAAGATCCGCAGTCTGAGGATCGATCGTTTCTTTGGAATCCAAAACACAAGAAAGCCAATCAGTAGCAATCCAAACATAGCTCTTGCTCATCATTCCGAGCCTGTCCGCTACTGAAAATATATCAAGACCGGTATCAGGATTCACATGCACAACATAAACCCGTGACTCCATCAGATTCACCTCAACCAACAAGTTGTCAATGTCGCTCCTGGGAGCGCCCGGGGTGAATGCAGCCTTGTAAGCAATCTTGGCCCGCTTCTCCGACAGCGCATCGCCCAATACAGAAATCCCATTCCTGCCATTTTCATCATCTACGAAGATGGCAATCACCTCTCTCCATTCGAAATACTCGACCAGATCAGCAATCGCATGCATCTGGTAGTGATCATTCGTTACGCCACGGATGAAGTAGGGGTACTGAAGAGACGAGAGAGTGGGGTCCGTGGAAAATGACACGAGCGGTATGTGAAGCTCATTCACAACGTGGGAGATCACATGTGCTATCCCGGACGACTGTGGACCAAGTGCTGCAACAACTTGCTTCCCCACAATCTGCATTGCTACACGAGTAAGGAAAACCTGTCAAAGATGCCTCGTTCCCCTCATTCTCGACTAAAACTATGCATCATTCATGTCTGAGCTTAGGCAATAAGGAAAATTTCTCAAGAATTGCTCAAGAATTTCAAGATTAGAATAGAAAAATGGCTTACTACATAAATATTCCTTCTGTTTTTCCCCCTTTAAGCTTTAACTTTACAACAAATCCACCATATATTTCTCCCAATTAACATCATTTGATATTACAAAACATACCTCAAATAAACAGAAACAAATTATTTAATCACTAAATTTACCCACACAAAAACAAAAGCATCTCAATAGAAATGACACAATTTTTTTTTTCACGAATAATCCATAACATAACCAATCCACACACAATAAAATCAAAATTCACATATCAAGCTAGACCACAAACAAAGAAAAGTATACCAATAATTCTCCTTTAAAAGTTAAAACAAAACTATCCAATCCAAGGATAAGAAGAAAAAAAAAAAGAAAAAAAAAATACCTTCAATTGTGCCAACAAATCCACTGCAATTTGTATCCTGCAAAATAAGATTGATTGTCTTGTCCTTCAAAATGGTGGAATCAGAATTCACATCTTCAACTGCAGCAGAAATTGCTGGGCCCAAAGACTTCCCAATATAAGAATTGTAAGTGTACAAAGCCCCAATATTCACAACGCTAGAATTCCCATTTTGGGCAACCACTCCCACAGCAGCAAGCACACACAAAATCAACAACACCGGAGCCCGCCTCGTCGCTTCACAGCCCTCCATTTCCCCCAGAAAAAACAGGACAACAACTCACAAGCTCAAATCTTCAAGAAACAAAGACGCAAAAAAAGCCATTGCGCCAATACATCAAACACTTTATGTGCACAGTGATTACACAGCTGGGAATACACAATTTATTTAAAAATTAGGAAGAAATTCACATCACTGGATCCCGAAATGGGGAGCTACCGCCAGAAAACAAAGGATTTCGGAGGACCAAAAATGGTGGGGTTTGGGAAGTTGACAGGGGAAACTTCCTCATTAGCAGAGCAACAGGGCGCAATAATTCCCAGATTATTAAATAGGGACGAAACCCCAACTTGCAATTTTGGGGAATTTTGATTTCCACACGGGGAAAGGTTTACTACTACAAGGGAAAAAAAAAACAATAATTAAATCATGTGTATGAATAAGAGAATCAATCTCAAACTTGAAAGTACGGCACAGAACTAAGATGCAGACATAAGCATCTATACAAACAAAAGAAAATTGATTGATTAATCATCGAAATTCGAAAGCTCCATCTTTTTGAGCTGAAGAACAAATATGCACACAAATAATATTTTAATAATCAAAGAAACTCTTACAGTTAACGGTTGAGGTTGCTAGGTGGAAGAATTTCACAACTCTTATATCCCAGGCTTGATTACTTCTGCTTTAGTTTTAACTCTCGTTTGCCAATATATATGTGATTTTGTAGCATATTTATGGGGGGCTAATTTCGAATAATTTAGGAGTTTTTTTTTTTTTTTGTTAATATTACATGATTCTTGAACTGCTGCAATACTTTCACTGTTATTTAGTTTGTTACAATTTTATACTTTTTTAATTGTCGAAGAGTTTACGTGACATATCTAATTCTGGTGATTTGAAAGAAAGAAAAATTGAGGTTTGGTTTGGCCAAAATTGAAAAACATAAAGGTGATGATATGATTGTAATGTATGTGTGAAAATTATAAAATGAGTCCAAGTATGTGCATTATTGGGTGATTAACCATTTTTATGATGTGGTTTGTAGATTTTACATTACTTAATTGATTAACTAATTGTACTTTGTTGCAAATTTTACTTTATTATTACCAAAAAAATGACTTGATATGCCTACTCTCAGCTGAGTGGAAAAAATTGAGGGTTGAGAATTTGTAAAAACTTTTAAAAAAGAATAACGTTATAGTATTTCAAATATCATATTAAAATTACAAATTGAGTCAAATATGTGAAGAAATTGACGATTTTCCATTTACTGTGTGATTTCTTGGATGTTACATTAACAAATTATACTTAATTTAGTCTATATATAGTACTCCAACACTTGCATATAAGTTCAATATTTGGAAAATACCCATTTGTAGCTTTTGCAAAATCTTAGCTATTTTTAACACTTTTTCAAAAAATAGGGACAAAAAGTTGGGTAAAAAGTAGGTATTAAAAGTTATTTAGGTCACATAGCTATTTTGTTTAAAAGCAAATTTAAGGGGACAGAAATCAATTTAAAGTATCAAAATTTCATTGAAAACGAAGAAAAAGAGAAAGCAAAGAGAAGCCTAGTGGCCATCTTCTTGCAAGATGGGAAAAGAATTTGATTCTTGAATTAGTTGTAAGGAATTCGACGTTTTGTACTAAAAAGTGTGTTTTGCTTCTTAAATATTCTATTTACATATCACGTGAGGTTCTGTATTCTTGCGTGCTTTAATTCTCTATTTTATTCTACCAATTCACATTAAGTGAATAATTAATAATAATAGTTTAAAATAAGTAAAGTGTAAAATAATATGTTTTTAGTAAAATATATTCAAAGATGGGTTTTTTGTATGTTATTAAAGGTGTAAAGGCACTAATGAGTCAAGCTCGATTAACTTAATGTTTTGTATAATTATTCTACTTATTGAGCTAAAATTCATGTTAATGTTTTAAAACTTATTAAACACAATAATATTATATTCCAAGCTTTATTCTTTTTTATATGCTTATTAAACTGAGCTCAAACAAGTTTTAAATGAACGATCATGAGTCGAGCATCGAGTTACTTTAAGAGATTCTTTGTGTGAAATAGTCTTCAAAATTACTTGATTTGATGAGCACACTAGACTTTCTTTTTGTTCGCTTATTACATCATAGAAGGTTTCTATTTTTAATTTTTTTTTTGTGATAAGAAAAAATATACACGAGTGATATTCTTAATACCACTAATTGTAAAGAGTAGTTCAACATCGGATAAACTTTTTTTAGATCTACATCTCATGTCACATTTCATGTCCCACGACAAAAAAAAATGAAAATTTCAAGTTATTTTTATAAAGAAAACTGATATCATACTATACATTACTTGGAGTTTTTATTTTATCAAGGAAATATGAGTCAAATATGCATGAATAAACAAATAAAAGCTTCACTTTCATGAGGGTGAGATCAAGGTTTCCCATGCTCATTTTTCCCACTCAAATAAATAAATAAGAAAATATAAAAACAAGATTGACATATTACATGCATAAAGAGAGCCCACAAATTGCAATATATGTACGCCAGAAATTTCTTTCTTCTAATAAACTATTTAATTTATTATTTGACACGAGTTTGGCCTCGAGGGAAATAATAAATATATAAATGGAATACCATGCATTGTCAAAGGAGGGTTATATCAAGCACGTCGTAATAAAAAATAAAAATTAAGCACTTTGGATGTTACCATCATAATTATATTCCCATTTGGAATCTACTATGTGGACGACTATATCATTGGATGGTGATGTTAGTAGATATTATTATTATTATTATTTTGCCTACAAATATCAAGAAGACTATGTGGGGATTTCCTTTTTCTCCACTTATTTATACACCATGACTTTTTCCTACATTGCTTAATTTAAATAGAGAAATCATAGTTAACAGTGGAAAGATACTTACTTCAAAATATACATTGTTCTGTGACTTCTGTTCATGAAGGCAGCCAGACGTGTGTCATATTCGGTACATAACTGTGCTTTCCAAAGTAAAAATCCACTTCGTAAATCTGATTTACTGAGTTTGGATAATGTATTAAATAATTTATTGAACTAAATTATTACAAAGTTATATTATCGAATTAAATTAGCGTATTTCCCTTAAGTATTTAGCTCCTATACACAAAATATACGGAATATATTACCAAACAAACACTATTACTAATAATCAGCGGCGGATTTAGGGGGAGCGGGAGGGGGCGGCCGACCCCCACCCCCCAGAACAACTATTTTTTTGATATTGTGAGAAGAGATGAATGATTGATTAGTATTGAAGATTTGTTTAGCCTTTCTCTAAAGATCATTGAAACTAAAAATGATAGAAATTTTCCATTAGTTTATCGCTTGATTGAATTGGCATTGCTCTTACCTGTAACTACTGCATCTGTTGAAAGAGTATTTTCTGCCATGAAATTTGTCAAGACCGACCTACGAA
>JAYDZE010015230.1:0-10150 GCA_034509125.1 Monilaria moniliformis
CTTTTCCTATATGTTTTTCTCGCATTCTAGTTGTAGGATTTGCATGAATTTAATTTGAATACAATTCCCATATTATTTCTAGAAAGATCCCGGGTAGGGGATTCATTCAATGGAATATTCAAACCCCAGCAGCAGGATGATGGAGAATTTCCATTGAGAGTGAAGCTTTATTCGAGAAGAAAAGATATGTATATTGAGACACATAAATCTGTATCCTAAATCAGAAAATTTGAGGAAAAATAATTAAAGGATTTTGAGAGAAGATTGATGGTGTGAGAAAGAAGGTGTCTATGCTGTGACGATAATTTACAATGCAATTCACCAAAAATTGGCAAAAGATGATTTATGACTCGTAAATTTGCATATTACGCAACAAAAACTTGCATACATTAAGTTAACATGCATGCTTTAATATATGCACTTGATACTACGTAATAGAAAATGACATACTTTTAAACAGAAACCTGCATACTATTAAACAATAACATGCATACATATAAATAGAAAACATGTATGTCTCTCGTTCTCTCTTTTTCTCTCATTCTCACACGTCTCTCCCTCGCTCTCGCTCAAAATATGGCAAAATCAATTCATTTGTTCATCCTTGTTATCTTTTAAATCATAATGGTAGGACAAAGCAATAAAAAATAGAGAATAAAATTTGGAGCAATTAATCTCGTGTGCTTCATTGTATTTAATCATATGTAGATTTATGTTCAATTAGATGCAGAAGTGGACTCTAAACCCCAAAAAATTAATGCCCCAACAACTCAAACCCCGCACAAAATTTGGACCATAGGATTTATAAGATGGATGGATGAGATTGGTTTATATATATATATATGGTCACGATCTCGACACGTGGTGGCACTTCATATTTAATTGGAGAGGCTGAGGTACATTTATGGAATTTGTGTTAGATTTAATTATTGTGTTGAAGAATGATTCATTGATGTGCAGAAGTATAGTTCATTGTTATGCTGAAATACAGTTTATTGTTGCGCTGAAGTATGTTTCGAATTTTAGACAGCTGGCGTGAGAGAGAGAGAGAGAGGGACAAATGGTGGTGAATTTTACCAAAATGACCCTTATCCTGTTGTATCAATAAAAGCTACACTGGTTATGATATAAGGGCTGGTCTCGCCCTTATGCAACCTTATATATATTTAGGGATTAACCAATGAATGAATTCATGAATTCCTGAGATCCCTTCAATAAGACGTAGATAATTGAATTACCATGCATTCACAATTAATTCATACAAACTAGATTGCAAGTACGAAGCATGCAATAGAATAAGACCTATTTCATGCACACTACGGATTCAATACATACTACTTTAACAGATCTCCATAGATCGACGATTACTTGCGCTTTCTCCTAGTGATGAATGTTAGAATTTGACCTGAGAACATCTAAGCTATTCTCAAATTTAAGATTTGAATATTGGTAGACTAGAGCAGAAGAAGATAAAAGTAGAACACATCTAGGGAGGCGTGTATGTGTGTGTGTGTGTGTGTATTGTATGTAGTGGCTAGATTTTTATCTTCTTCTTACTCTCCTATACATAAGAATTATGAAAAGCTAGGTTAGGGATCCAAGAAAATTGGACCAGACCTCTCTATTGGGCTTTTACTAATTTAAATGAGCCTCAACTTAATTCAAGCCCAATAAAATATTAATTTGGATCATTATTGAAATTAATATTGACTTGTCTATCTAAATCCAAATTACAAATAATTTGAGCTTCTTTTATAATTAATTTATTTTTCGTGTTTAAGATTCTAATATCCATTAATTAATTTAAGCATGCTGCTGTCTTTAATTAATTAATATCTTTTACCAAGAGTGGTCTAGTTCAAAATATTATTTATTATACTAGAATAAATTCCAACCGGTCAAGTTTCGTATAATAAAACATTTTCTGAACACCTCTTGGGTATATTATCAATTCGAACTCTTCCTGGACTTGATTTAGTGCAATAATAATCCTAGCATCGTTAGATATTAATTACCACTGCCCAAGATACCAAGATTATTAGGTTAGGAAAAAGTTGCACCTTTTGATAAATCAAAGCACTGTATAATGTATATCGTGTGCTTAATGTCATAAACAAAGATTAAGCAAGACTTATCTCAACGTCAATCCATTTAGTGCTATACCACACCAGTTTGACGATAGATCGTCCAAGTCTATCTAGGTTGTTAAACTTAGTTTTCTTCTGCAAGACATCGACTAAGAAACCTTTATTGATGACCCGATCACCATTCAGTCTACAACGTAAAAGACCTAGGCTTGTTTGCTCAATCATAAGTTCTTGTAAAGCAACATAATATGAAATGGCAAACCAATCCGACAAAAAAAAAATCTTCTGATAAATAGGGAAATAAGGTTTACAATGTACAAGCAGCTCGAAGCATGCCTTTGAGTATATACCCTAACACACACACACACACACACACACACATATATATATATATATATATATATATTATATATATATATATTAGGCTAAGAACCTCCCCTAAATACATAACTAAGAACAAATCTACACCCGAGAATTCTATGGACGGACAATGTAGATTCCACAGCAGCCTATATCATCATTCACTATAAACAATATCATCGCGGGGGCAAAATTGTCACTGAATTCATATGGGTGGGAATTTTGGTAGTTTCCGTGAGAAAAGGCACGTAATCTCCAAAATCCTATCAATGATACTATCTTTCACACCAAACGTCATTATTGAAAAATCTAAACTAGTCTACTCAAATTCTCTCTCTGTCAACTGCCATTTCTCTTTTGAAACCTCTATAAGTCATTTAGTCTTCTCCGGCAAAAAGTTTTGTTCATGCGCACATATATTTTGTTTGTTATTGCATCACTATATATAACAATGAGCAAGAGGAAAGTATCGGCATCCAGCCGTCCGTCTTCGCCGAAGGGTAAGAGCTAAACTAGAAAATCATTGCATGCGTCGATTTGTGCGGTTCTGCCTACAATTTTTTATTTTGCCTAAATTGTGGGTATGAAAAAATTGAATTCCCGTGGAAAAATGCTGGGTTTTAATTTTTTTTTATGTTTGTTAACTTTTTTGTCCACTGAAATTTTTACTAATGGATAATGATAAAATATTTCAAATGTTGAACCCTGTGTACAAGAATAATGACCTGTTTAAATATAGTTAATGATGTTTTCTGGTATCTGTATACATTTAAGGTTCATGGTCCTATCAGTATTTTCAATGTGTAAAGATGTTATATTTATTGGGAAATTATATTATGCGTTCAAAATGATGATATTACAGAGTCATATAATGATACAACATATACTTTGTGGCCATGACATATTTGTTGTCTAATGATACTATGTGATAAGAGAAATGATATGCTATTACTTCAAGAATGACATGTAATAATATATGATATTTTTTTTTGTTGATATTTTTGTACAGCAATGATAATATGTTTCTATAACAATGATAATATGTTTTGATCTTAATGATTTTATTTAAAATCTTGTTTCCTTGATAGGGAGTAAAAGACATCATTTGATTTATGATAACAACTACTATAGTGACGTCCTCCTGATACAACTGATGGCATCAAAGAGGCCAAGAGGAAAATTAGTGTCTGCTTAACCCGCTATGGACAAATTGGTGTTTAGGAGAACATCGAAATTCTTCATAGAAGCTGTTAAGTGGCTGATGAAAAGCAACTTATGGCAGTAAAGAAAATGGGGTTTGGGAGCTTGGTCCATTTTGGCATGATGCTTATTAGTTGCCAACAAACTTTGACTTAATAAAGTGCATTATCAAGATCAAAAATGGGCGGCATTTGCACATATCCGAGGAGGACGTAAATATTACATTTGGATTTCCCAATGGTGGCCTCATGATAGAGCATATAACAAGGCAAAAAAAACCTGAAACTTCTTGGCGAAATAGCGGCAAAATGTGACAAAGGTCGGTATAGAATGCTCCCGAGCTATATGCGGCTGTAGATGGATAAAGACTAGGACGGTGGAGATTGGTTCAAGAAGGTGTTTATTATTTCGATGGAGCATGCAATTACTGAGGGTACAACGGATGGGTATGTGAAGCCTAAAATACTGGACTTCATCGATAATACATCTAATGTTGGGAGGTACAATTGGTGCGCGTACCTCATCAATATACTAGCTCACTCGCACAATAACTGGAAGGATAAACCAACGACAATCTATACGGGGTCCATAGCATTCACGGTGGTAAGTTTGCATGATTTGTTAAAAAATGATATATCTTTTCTTTTATGATAATATATGAATATTGTATTAATGATATTATGATTATACATATTGGTCAGAATTATTAGTTTTCTGGTGTTAATATATGTATGAAATGGTGATATTATCGCATATGCCGATGAACAAAGTGTTATATGGGGATATATGTCATGTTGGATACTGATTAGTAAATTGCATACTGATGATGCTTTGTTGGAACACAATTATATACTATATGAATGTTAATTTGACAATAATGATGTATAATATGAAAAATGATGATATTAACATCGCTTGATAATGATATATATGCTCTTGTATGATGTTGTATTTATATTTTCTATAATGATGCTATGATCCTATAAGATGATTTCTTGTGAACTATGTTGACGAGAACATCATTTGTTTGCAGACTTTCTATGTCGACTGCGTAGTCCATCGTTTATGGATGGTCGTGCAATGTTATACTATAGTTAAAGGGCGGACAAGAGAAATGCTGAAAAGGAGACAAGCAGAAACTTTCGACCATATTTTTCGGTGTTTTATTACACAAATTTGGACATAATTTGATGCAGATATTGGGCAGTTAATTGCAAAAGCATAAATGAAGAAGCAAAGGGGAAAGCATACTAGAATTGGATGAAAAAGATGGAATTTGCAAGAAGGAGAAATCAAAGAAGAGATGCACGTATACGCTGGCCAGCACAAGGGTGATGAAGAGAGAAAGAGAAAGAGTACGAACATATGCTGATAGAGAGAATGGAAGTGTTAGCAAGAAGACAAAAAAAGGGTCCAGAGAAGGTGCAAGAACAGGAGATTACTCCTGCTCAACCTTAGGAGCCCTCCTATATAAAGCCCTGCTTGAACACATTGGAAAAAAAACTTTTGGAGAGAAAAACTGCTAGCACCTTCCATACTCTCAAGAAAATTGCACTCTCATACCTCTCTCCATAGTTGCTGCCATCGAGAAGCTATGAAGAGCCTAGAAGAAGCCATGGGATAGACGAAACAAGGAAAAACCATGAGTGTAACGGGGATTCACTCACCCCATTGTTCTTTTTCCTTCATTCCAAACAATCTGAGTTAGATGTTAGCTAGTTTAGTTTGATTTCACCACTGTTTTCGATTTTAGCTTCGAAACTCAAGTTCTTAGTTTAGTTATGTTTTGTTTATGCTCTTTATTCTTTGCGTTCTGCCTAGTTTACATGCTTTTTATGATGATTTCGATTTCATGCTCATGCTTTCTTAATGCAGATTTTGTCTAGATTTAGAAAACATTTGTTTAACTTTCAAGTTAATTTCAATATTTGCAACGTTTAATGACTGTTTTCTTCTTGTTTATGCCCAGTTTGTTGTTTTCCCATAAGTCATGATGAACATTGGTCTAGATGAAAGTTTCGCTTCGTGTATATATTTTTAGTCGCCTATTTTGATACGTCATAGTTATAGATTTCAAGATTTCCTGTCATTTTCCGATCACCTACATGTTTTATTTTAATGGAGTCCGTTGGTTTCAATAGTTTAAGAGTTGTTGGGTTGTTTAGGAGATCTCTATATTATATTTTCTTTATTTCAGCTTTATTAGGTGTTAGGGAACAAAGGGAGAGAAAGAAAGATGAAAATATAGTAGGGGACCACTGTATTGTCAGGCCAGTCTCTTATTATTTGACTTGTTTAATTTCGTTTCATTGTACTAGTTTTGCAAGTCTGTGTCAAATTTTCTTTTTAGATGCCATCTTTAATTTAATCCTAGCTGTTCATTACGTAGTTTAGTTAACTCTAATTAATTTACTTTAAGCCAGAAATTAATTAGGATAGTTCCTCTGAAAGTTCATGTTTATTGTCTATCCTCTGTCGTGCTTTCTAGTCAGTAAGTTTCTCACTTTTATTTACTTTGTTCACGCATCTTCTACTTTAGGCATGGCAGTATCGCCAAACACTCTAAGGACGTAATCAGTTAACGAAATTCCCTAATTTCTTTATGGGATCGACACCATCCTTACCACTTACTAATCGAATAGTACTTGGAAAGTGGGAAACAAAAAAATATCTTTGATTGGGGCAGCGTGTTCCTCAACGACAACATATTCAGCTCCCGTCAAGGAACATTCATTGCCTGTTATGGAAAGTGTTGACCGAGATGAGGGTGGAAAAGAAAGGAATGAAGATGTTCGTTTGAACGAGAGGGAAGGTGATGAGGCAGCCCATCTGGCCGAGAAGTCTATGAACAACTTAATGTGGCTACAAAAGCCGTTGTTGAATTGATGTCTAACTTTTTGATACGCATGAAGGGCATACCCCCCACATGCTTAACATGGATTGCTTCAAAATAGCATCCGACGCAACACAAATGGTCATGGGTCTGTTGTAGCAACAACCCGACTCTTCTCTGGACATCGTGACCACTCTAACTCAAGCAATAATTGACGAAGATTTCGAGAATCCAGAGTTGATTGAGGCCATAGAGGCAATGATGTGGGTGGTGGATGAGAGGAAGGATATCTGCGACAAAGGCGAATTTCCTAGTTTCAGCCTTGGAATGGGTAATGGTGATGTAAGTTGACAACTTAAATGCTAGTTGTTATTTTACTAATTTATGTTTAATGTCAGATTGGATAATATTAACTAAAAAAACTTGCTATATGGGACATATCATTAATTATGTTATAAAAATGAATTACTTTTTCTTTGTTCATCGTAATATGTTTATATATTTTGGTAATGACATGTTCTGTTTATAATAATGACATACCCGTGCTCACATAATGATTTGTTCATGTGCATCTAAGCATCCAAAAATAGTTTCCTTTGCAAGGTTTAGTGAATAATTATATATTACCTCCATACTACTGATATGTCTTTCTATGTATAATGCGTTATTTATCTTTGTTGGGTGATTAGTTATTTATCTTTCTAAAAATAATGATATATGACTTGGATACATATTGTATATTGTGTATTACAGCCGAATGACATTGACGATGAACTTTATGACAATGTGTTGGATGACGAGTTGCATAACCCGAATGAAGATGTAGAGAATAGATTACATCCATCCAATGAAGAAGAAGCTGATGCGGAACATGTACATTAATTGTTAAAATATATAACTATTTATATATAGATATAATGCATTGTTGCTTGCATTAAAATGATATTGATTACATTTTGTGCGGCTATTGATGCTCAGTTGCGAGATACCATGGACAGTGAAACATGTCAAGATCAATCCAAAATGAGGGAGCCTATAGTAGAAGCAGAAATCTAATACGAATCCATTGAACAAGGAAAATCTAAATAGGTTTAGTCATTTAGCAAAACTCTATCGTATTCATTTATTACTATAAGATGCACAGACAATCTCAAAATAATGATAATTCATTTGTTATTTAATGCTTTATATATTTAAGGTTGTAGGAGAGCATCAAACTTTGGAAGAAGATGTAACCCGTGAGAACCCGCACGACCTTTCCAAAGGGAAACATCCTATTGTGGATTATGACATTAACGAGCAAAATTTAGTTGATGTGGATTCGATTGTTAAATCCGTTGTAGAGGTAATGATATAGAACAAAATATACTGTTGAATATAACGTGCTTTAAAGCTTTTGAGGCCCTTTATAACATTTATCAAGTATTTACAACTATTATTGAATATGACAACATGCATTTAAGCAACTTGAAGGTGAGGGTGACAACATTGATCTGGATATGCATGTTTTAAATCAAACAGGGGTATTGGTATTGAACATAACCTTACAAATTACAATTGAAAAACAAATCTTTTGAACTATTAGTTTAATTTTTGAAGGTCAATTTGGGTGGAGATAAGAGTCCAGGTAATGCAAAAATTGGTGGTGACGACACACCTGCCGAAACGGTATTTGTGTTAATTAATCAAAACATATATTTTATGTGTAATGAAATTGAACCGAAACAATGTGCAGCCAATCATTGATATCCACTCAATGCGTTCTAGAGCCTATATAAAAATCATCTTACACACTCGGATCCCCATACAACGAGAGGGTTCTGAATGCTTCGGCAAAACTCACCAATGAGGAAAATGAGCTCTACTACTGGCCTCCAACAACAAATAATATAAAAGAGTAACTTACCTTCATTTAAAAAAAATACTGAATTAAACTGGTTACTATGTTATATATGTATCATTAGATTTGTATACCACTGTCATTATATGGTGTGAAGTATATCACTGACATACACGTATAATCATATTATTGTTATTATATATATTTAGCATATTGTTATATATGCATCATCATATTTAATTCATATTCTCATTGTATATTTATAGGTATATCATTAACATACTAGATGAAAAACTATTACAACATAATGATGTTAACATCGTATTATGATAATGTATGTATTATTATAAAATAATTATTTCAAACTCATGAACCAGCGAAGATTGACTGTGTATCTATGAATATTTCAAGAACAAGATTTTCTTCGACGATGGCGTTCTTTCAGTCACTATGTCAGAGTTCCTAGCCCTTGAGCCTAATGTCCATATCTCAGTGGGTATTATCAACGCTTGGAGCTCATACATGAATCATATGCAGCAATACCGAGCCTTTTCTTCACCATCTAGACTCTTCTTCACCACCTATCCTGCGTAAGAACATGGTTGTGTTTAAAACTTTTTTATCATTACATGTAGTAACATACATTGTCTTTCTACACTATTGTAAACAAGCCTACTACATGGGATGAAAAACGGGCATAAGATGAATTTTCAGAATGCTTGGCTGCTGAGTGTAAAGCACTACTAAATAGGTATACTTCCCGATTTGTGCACTGTAACACTACTAAATTATCTGCTTTGGCTTCCGTTCGGGTGTCATCGTGAAAAGTAACAATTCGAATGCTGAAGATAATCTTCAATAAAATGACATATATGCTGGAGTACCGTAAATGTTGGTATGTGTTATAAAGAATATGATTCCTTACATTTATATATGCTTGAGATTGATGATATTATTTTTATGATGTAGTGATTTGTTGTGTTTAATTTGATGATTACCCAGATTATGATATTTTCATATGATGCTGAGAATTTAAAAGCATATAATGATATTATGTTATATATAAAATGATATTTTCATTAGAAAATAATGTTAAGAAATTAACCATTCATAATGACATTGTCTTTCATATAAATGATATTTGTCTTTCACAACCGCGCGCGGGGTGCCGAGACGGTCGGCAGGACTCGGCCATCATGCGCGCGAAGTGCCGAGTTGGTCGGCAGGTATCGGCCATCGCGCGCGCGGAGTGCCGAGGCGCTCGGCAGGTCTCGACCACGCCGCGCGCGGGGTGCCGAGTCGGTCGGCAGGTCTCGAATATAGCGCGCGCGGGGTGCCGAGTCGGACGGCAGGTCTCGGCCATCGCGCGCGGAGTGTGGTGGGACTCGGCAGGTCTCGGCCATGCGGCGCGCGGGGTGGCGCAAAAACTCGGCACCTGTTGGCCATTCCCCGCGCGGAGTGCGGCGGCACTCAGCAGGTCTCGGCCATGCCGCGCGCGTGGTGGCACGAAACTCGGCACGTCTCGGCCATCTCGCCCGCGGAGTGCGGTGGCACTCAGCAGGTCTCGTCATGCCGCGCGCAGGGTGCCGAGTCGCTCCACAGATCAAGGTCATGGTGCGCGCGGAGTCTCGCGGTACTCGGCAAGTCTCGGCCATGCCGCGCGCGGGGTGCCGCGGCAGGTCTCGGCCATGCCACGCGCCGGGTGCCGCGGCACTCGGCAGGTATCGGCCATCACGCGCGCGGAGTGCCGAGGAGCTCGGCAGGTCTCGGACATGCCGCGCGCGGGGTGCCCAGGCGCTCGGCCATCCCGCGCGCGGGGTTCCCAGGCGC
>JAYDZE010015241.1:0-10149 GCA_034509125.1 Monilaria moniliformis
TTTCACAAATTGCAAATTAAAATAAAATATTACAGATCCCGATTATACTTTGGTAGAAACCATGGCAGAAATTTTGGGATGCATATGCTGAAAACAAGTACTAAGGTTTTCCTTAATAATACCAAATCTTGGAAATAGTTAAGTTTGTCTCCTTCTATGCATGCACTACTAACATGGTCTTATATTAATTTCAGTGTGATAATTGAAATATATGTAATTGGATATTATATATACCTACTTCAACACCCACCCGGGACGAACGAAGAAATTTGCGTTGGTATAAGTTATATATTCTAAATTTCGAGTTTAAAATTTTGTGCCGATAATTTTTCAATATATCGTTGTGATGATAGAGGCTTTGCATAACAATTCACACAAAATATTGAAAATTCAACGATATTATACTGATAAAAAAAGATTTTTTTAGAAAAAACTTGAAATAGATGTAGCAATTATTGAAACTCTTACAGCGAGCTCGTTGATTATAAATTATTTTGTTCAAAGATTTGTTTACTAAGTGATGATGCCCCACTTTATTTAATTATTTTTATTTTCATTTATAGATTGAGTTGATCATGGAATAGTTTCTGCTGAGATATACAAGTAAAGGTTTAATTAAAAGCATCGTTTATATACACTTGAAAGAAACGTATTAACGATTTTAAAAATGAGATTAGTTGATAAAGAGCACAGAAGAAAGCGTGGAAAGTGGGAGTCGCGTAATTAAATATTAATTAAATATGGTAATTAGCAAGATTTGCGGCGCTTGAACGGGGAAATCTGACGTCGCAACTTTTGGAAAAGTCTAGGTTAGGTTAAATGGCCATGCGACTTGTGTTTTTTAATATAAATCGCTTGTTTGATTAATTAATTTTCTCAAGCACACGCATGGCTTGTTTTTCCTTTTAATTAATCACTTTCTTCCACGTCGTTTTCACTTTTCAGAAACAAGATTCGTATATATGTCATAATCTAGAGTAGGTATTTCGAATAGACATATTTATATATTTTTATCCTATAAATTATTACCCAAATGCTCTCTCATACGAAATTTTACCCACTAAACTCCAAAGGATTAAAATAAATTAATTGTTTTATAATTTATTTCCTTTTGTGACGCTTTTGCTGCATTAGTATTATTTGTCAATGCATCTTTATATCTGAGTTAAATCATCTATTGCATAATATATGCAAAACCTCTTATTCCAACATGAAAAAAGAAATACTATAAATGATTGTCACACGTCAAAAAAATAGAAAAATTGCTGATTTGACCTACGAAAAGATTCTTGATTTAATCAGAATATATGCAGAGATATCACGGCATCTCTTGAATTTAATTTTCATAAGCAAAACTTGGTATATTTTTATGTTTCTCTCTTGACTCGTGGCAGCTATTCATAAATGATGTGATTGAAATCCAAGGGTTCCATGGTTTCATTTTTACATCGATACGAGACATTTGTTTGTTTCATTTGCCAATATTTATGTAATTACAAAACAGATGGTCGGGCTCGATTTATGCCTCCTTTGTTTAGATACAAAGTAGATACAATAATCCTAGAAGAGACTTAGGAAACCTTAAATCACAAGACAAATAGCTCAAGAAACAAGTTTGAAGTTCCAAATGGTCCTCTTTCAAGAATTGCCTTATGCAAACAAACACTAGAAAAAAAAAAGAATCTAACAAATAGATTTTCTCCTCCGTTTTCGCACAAACCATGCACGAAACTGCAGAAAACAAATCCATTCACACTTTTCTAAAGAATAAGCTCAACTCTAAGTCGAACTTCCGGTTGTGAACGACGACGTCGTTTGTCGTCGTCTAACGTACTTGAACTAAGGCTGATTACACATCTAATAAATCTGCATCAGAAGTCTCTATACTCCTACATTATCACTGCTAGAATCAGCTACAACTCTCAACCTTCTTGCTGTCTTAGAGAATTTGCTGCATCATCAACAAAAAACATAGATTTTAGAGTGATATAGACATGGATGCTCTTATGTTCATGAGATTCACGAGATAATTATCTATTCTAGCTTTACCTAAATGGTTCTTCACCAAGTTGCCTCACTGCACCTGTGGTGTCACGGTAGAGGATGTGCTTCGAAATCTCCGCAATTTCCACCCGAAACATGCTTGCCAGTTTTGTGTGTAGTTCCTCGTAGGATCCAAGCAAAGAAAGATTCAGTGTCCGGCCCACGTCCTCAGATTCCATGAAAACTTTGCAGTGATCGGTCTCTATGCTGAGCTCCGACTGAAACCACTCGCACGATGAACGTTCGTGTGTGCCATTCCGATTGAGAACAGAGCTGGATCCATCCAAACTATTCCCAGTATGACGAGTGGAAACAGTGTCACTGGAGCAGCTTACAGGAATCTGCTTCTCCGTGAGTATTTCTCGACCAAAAAGCACGAAGGGGACTTCCTTCCGATTATCAGACTTGGTTGATCCTTGAATTGAACTTCCCATGGTCAGAAGACAAGAAATGTTCTCATCGTTGCTCGGTTCAGAGGCAACGGGGTTGGAGGGCCGGGTAGGCATAGAAGCTCGGTCAAGAGGCCGATGAGAATCAGGTGGAAACAGACCTGATCGTAGTTTACTGAAATGGAGGTTGGATAATGTTATACCGTATTGACCATGCCTGGCTCCCTGCATGCCAGCAGGAGCGTTATCTGTAAGACAACCGAAGGGGTAGCTTGACCCGAGAGGGTGGCCGCCGGTGAAGGCCGGCAAAGGAAGTTGTCCGTCGAGAGGGGAATCAGGAGGCTGTGGTAATCTCAGCTTCTTGTGAGGAGATGAGAAAGGGGATAGATGGATGTTGGGAAGATTTGATACTAATTCAATTGACCAAGGGTTAACTCGTTTCACGTTTTGAAGCAGATCTGGTTCGTCCCACCTCACCTACAACGGTTCACCTCCATTATCAAACAAGCTTAATATATCTAAACACAGACCATCCAGTCTCATTTTTGCTTCAAATGCAACTCGTTTAATAGCTAAGTTCAGCGAAAAAGAAAAAAGAAAAAAGAACTCAATCAAATTACTAAAATGCAAAAACTATTCATGTTCATATCAAATATCCCTGCTGAAAAGCTACTTGTACCACATAACTCACTTGAACACAGAAATCACTACAAGTTTAGTTCAACAAGTCACCTGCAGAAGCCTCCAAGGGGAATCAGGCCATCGAGCAGGATCAGCAACCAACGCTGATGATATGGTTCCCATGAACCAACTTATACGCGAAGAATCCTCTGTCTCAAAGGCCATCTTGAACCTCATCCCTGAGCACCAGCAAATTTGAAGGGCCGCCTTCACAAGAGACGTCATCACACAGAACTCGGGATTGCTAGCTCGGGGATAGTAAATCACATCAAAGGGCTTCCCATTGGCAGCAAGGGTTGCTGCTTCAATAACATCTTCTGTTTTCACTCTTCTCCCCTTGCTTATCAAACTCCCATTGTTGTTCCCACCACCATTTCTACTCAACTTGCTCTCATCCTCCTTAAAGAACATAGAAAAGCCTCCATACGGCATGGCACGGCTACCTCCACTAGGACTCCACTGTGATGGCACTTCAGGTCCGCCACCAATCCCATTCTTGGCTCGCCTGATCCCAACACAAAGGTCACCATTCTCCGCCCTAAGGAACACTATTGAATCCCCCGCCACGAGCTTCTTATGGTTCACAAACGTGCTCCACCCCGTTGTCAAGAGGTGCCGCCTGGGCGTCCCTCTGTAGATATGCCTAAACTTCCAAACCTCGCCGTGGACATCCTTAACCAGAATGGTCTGCACCGGAGGATCAGCAGAGTAATCCAAACGAGGGAAGATCGTCTCTGCGCAATACCTAGGCACAGAGAAACCTCCACCATTGTTGGCATCAGACTGTGTCAAAGTCTTGGCAAAAGAGGCGGGCTTTTCTCGACTCTCAACGGCATTAACCTCAGCAGCACCATCCTTATCAAGATCAACCTCGTTCCCTGCAACGGGGACCAATCTAATCTTGGCGAAAACCTCGTCTGTATCAGGATCAGCCATGAACTTAACTGCAGACACCCTACAAGGTACATAGGCAGGCAACCTCTGACAATTCCTAAGATCAAGATTGCCAGAAACGTGCTCGAAATGGCCTTGAGGAAAGTAGAACACCTTCGAATTAACCGGTGGCATTTGCACCATGCTACCGGCACAGGCGTGCCACAGCTGAGAATCCAAACATCTCTCACTCTCTTTGCTTCTCTCCTTAGATTCCATAAATGTAATCATCTCAACTAAACAACGTTGTATCAAGATTCAACAACAATCAAAACCTTAATCCTCTCAAAATTTTCCACAAATTGGCTACAAAATTGATGCAGAAGCAGAAGCAGAAGCAAAATGAGTGAATCAATCAAGAGTATATCAATCAGTCCCAACAACAGAAAAACACACGGTTTCTCAATTAAAAGCTCAACATGGAAATCGAATTCCTAAATTTCGAAAATTGAATACTAATTGTCAAGAAAATGAGTGTGTTCAGTCCAAGAAAATCTCATTTTCTTCAATTTGACCACTGCTAATCATGTTTTCTGCTAAGAATTATTTTTATCAGCAAAGGAACTAATGACTTAGACCACAATAAATATATTTTCCAAGACAAAAATTTGACTAGCATTTACACACGAACCAACACTATACCAATGGAAAATAAAAATGAAATCTTTCAACATTTTTTGCCACGAAATTCGAAGCCCTCCTCCAAATTTCACACTATAAAGCGATGAATTCAAGCTAAAAACAAATTAAACTGAAAAGGGATATGAATTGTTCAGAAGAACTGGGAAGAGTAAACGAAAAATTCCTAATGTTAAAAACCAAAAAAGAAAAAGAAGAGGAAACTGATGAGAACCCGTTGATTTTCTTCTACTTCAGCTTCCTTTTTCTTTCTCCCATACTTACACTCAATTCCATTCGCATCTATAACTCTCTCTCTCTCTCTCTGTCTCACGCTAAATATATATATATGAAACAGAAAGCGTCTTTAAGCCGACTAACTTCTGCTGCCGAATTTAATCTTTTATTTTTTGAGGTAGACTTTACTCTAGAAGAGAAAAATAATATAGTAATATATCTGACCTTCTTTATCGGATCTGAAGAAACTTCTGATGCACCTTTTAATTATAATTCCACCTCATTAAACAAAAAATGATCTTGAACAATCTAACCCATTACCACTTTTCTTTAGTAGATTTCTGGTTTTGCCTTCTTCTGTTGTACGTGTAAGGTCGTCTTTTTTTTTTTTTTTGGGTTTGTTGATTTCAATATAAATATTTTTATTCTGTTCTTACAGAGCCAGGTTTAAGATTTAATTTCATACTTTTGTCCAAGTAGATAAATTTGTTCTTTTTATTAGAGATGAGCATTCGATTTTCGGTTCAGTTTTTTGCCCAAATCGAACCGAACCGAAAAACCGATATTTTTTTTAAAATTAAAACCGAACCGAACCGAATTACCCGAAAAACTGAAATCCGAACTATGAAAACTGATTCGAACCGAAAAAACCGAAATTTCATAAAATTATCCAAAAAATCGTAAAAAACTGAAAAACCGAAAATCCAAAAATCCAAAAAATGTATGTGTATATATATATATAATAATAATATATATTAATAATATATATACACACATATATAAATATATATACATATATTTAGTTAGTATTATATTATTAATATATATATATATATATAATATTAAATATAAATTTGGTTTTTTTTTTATTTATAGTATATCCGAAACGAACCGAACCGAACCGAAAAACCAAAATTTGTGAAAAATCAAAACCGGACCTAACCGAAATTCGAAAAAAACCGAACCAAATTTTAAATTTCGGTTTGGTTCGGTTCGGATATTCGGATTTCGGGTATTTTGCTCACCCCTAGCAGTTGCTCTACCAAAACAGTATTATCTACTGAGGGAGCCGAGTCAGTAACAATGGAGATTGGGTATTTTGCAGAGAATAGAGAAGAGAATATATTTTCTGTGTTTTAGAAACTGTTCGTCTGCTTAATTAATATATGTACAACATATTTCCAGACATATATATATATATGTGTGTGTGTGTGTGTGTGTGTGTATTTTACATTTTATTAATATAAAATTTGAATTTCGCACTGATTTTCAATTAGATTTTACAAATTAAAAATTTAAATTGAAAATATGATTTGTACTGTATTTTTATCAAGAAAATAAAAAATTGAATCACACGTCAAAATCCTCATGTTATTTCACCACATCATAAACTAACTAAGTAATACAAAATCGTCCCAACTTTGATTAGGGGGAAATTTTATGTAATAAATATTTTATGAAATTTAAATAAATTCAGGCAAGTAGAAGATATATTTGTATGAGAATGAGAAGAGAACATGCAGTAAAATCATTTAATTATATTTTGGAAATCTACAGGTATATAATATTCTTAATAGGTTCAAATATTGATTGACATGTTTACGTGGAATTTTCTTATCTAATCATTTGTTATTTACATGATTTATTAGTAATAAGTGCTGTGTGATGTTTGAACTATTTATGGTAACAAAATTATATTTATAGAATTAAAGAGCTTCGAGTAGTTAATTAAATTTGCGGCGGGTAAAAATATATACATTCTAGACGGGTTAAAACATTTATCGACGAGTGCTGGAAATAACACTCCACACTAATATATTTATATATTAATATATTGTACATATATTAATTAAGCATATTATTATTTTACCTTTTTAACTATTATAATAAATATTTACTTTATAATTGAGATGGTAACCAATCATTATAACTATTAATATGTATAAATTCAAAACGGTTCAGAGGTATTACTATATGGATTTACTACAAAATAGGTAATTTGCTACTATTTATACTATTTATTATTAATATTTACTCTTTAATATTCAAATTTTATTGAGATAAATAGATAGCTAATTATTTAACAATTAATATTTAATATTTAAATATTTATTAATTTAAATGAGTTTGGATAATTAGTGGGTATTATTATATGGTTGAGACGAAAATGGGTCGTCAAATCAGTTTTTTAATCAATGTGGGACATGTATGAGTATTTAAATTCTAGACTAGTCCGAACGTTAATTGGCATTCATACGTGGGAATTTCTCCATCTATAATCCTTTGTCATTTATTATATTTATTATTAATATTTACTTTATAATGTTTGGGTTGTGTTGCGATAGATAACCAATTATCTTAATAACTTATATTTATAAATTAAAACAAGTTTGAGTGATTAACGAGTATTATTCTACGAGTTTAAGACAAGGATGGGTATAACCTCAACAGTTCAGTTCATCAGTTGGATCCTAACCTCAACAGTTCAGTTCATCATCGTGCTCCGCCAATATCAATGATTCATGGTGGTTGAACTCTAGCTAGTCTCATCATTTTACTTCATCACCATTCACCATGCTCCGTCCCAATTATGAGCTCACGTAATTGAACCCTAACTGAATATGAAATTTATTTTTGAATTTATACTTACAATTATAATGTAAATTGGTTCTCTATTAACACTCAACACGATATGATAACTGATATAAGAATTAATTTTTTATTCTAATATAAAGATGAATTTATTTACTATAATCATAACAGCAACATTTCGTGATTTTTTTATTATCGAAATTCAACAAGTTAGGCGATAGTGTTACTATATAATTAATTCCCGCCTAAGCTATTATATCACTATACACCAACAAGACTAAGAAAAATTGAGATTAAGTAGTTATTATTGAAATCTAAAGACTACATATTTTATAATAATGTCTATGTTGATATAAATTCTTCTAGGTTTTATTGTCTTTAATATATAAAATATTTATACATTTTTATAGATATTAATTATTAAAATATTTTATATTAATGTAATAAATTATAGTTTAATATAATCATCTGATTACAAAGTTTTAAAAATACTGGGGCCAATTTTTTTTTTCCATCAACCCCTACCATCTAATATCGATAAACCTATAACTACAATTCAGCCTAAAATATTTTTTAGATTCATATTTGTATTAATCATCTTATACTGCAAATTTACAATAAGAAAATGAGAGATACAAAATATGAGAAAATTTTATTACATTTTTTTTTTGCAACGGAAAGTTTTATTACATTAGTTGTCCTATTTTTTAAAAAATCTCATATTCTCTAACAGTGTTGGAGCCTAAATTTTAGGATACATCCAAAAATTACATAAACATAAAAGAAAAAAAATGTAATATTAAAACTAATATATTATTCAACTTTTAAGCCATAAATATATTACTAGAAAATGTAGGGTCATCGGCTGAGTCTTCATTTGTTGTAAGTGATTGACAATATAAGTAAAAAACTTGTAGAAACATATATCTTTTAATAAATTGTGACCAAACATTCCTTTAAAAATTGATCACAAATGTTATTTCACAACTTAATCCTAACATAAGTCATTCTAAAAAATAGTTTGCTAACATCATGCGAATGAGAGTACATATAAGAAAAATATAAGTAAACTTTTATGTTTATATATAATAAAAAAAAATTATGAGGGGTAGGTACAATTGTACCCTATTATACCGTCCGCCAATGTTCTCTAGAGTGGAAAAGATATGAAAGTGGAAAAACATATTGTCACACCAATAAAAAGAGGGACAATCGGGTACTCAGAAATTATTTTCCATTGTGTTTAGGAAAAATTATTAACACTACAACATATATGAAAATAGTGAAATTTATATATGTCACATTTTTCTTTCAAAGAGAAATCACCCGTACTGGTTTGTTTTTACATGATACTATTTCTCAATGCAAAATTTTACTCGCAATTCAAACAAAATTTAAAATCTTGACAAAACTTCTCCTGAAATTTTGAAACATTATTGATGGAGATATTTCCATTTAGATGGCTCTAAGTTGACTTTTAGACTAATAAACTATGGCGAAATTTAAGCCTTGAGCTAGAAATTACAAAAATTGATTGCAGCTGAATTGATTAGACATGACTTAGATATGGGCGCTGAATCGGCTGCAATAACTAATGGGACGAAATGAGAAGTCACTGGTTATTTATGAGTGAAGAGTACTGGAATATGTTGCGATTTTCAAAATATTATTTTCTTAAATCAATGTTTTAAATTTTAAACAATTTTTTTTCAATAGAACTAAAGACGAAATGAAATATAAGATGGTAACGTAATATTATTGATTAGAATTATTGATATGAAATATAAGATGGTAACATGTGTCTAAATAGAAGTTGTAACCTGTGAGTGTCGAACCCAAGCATGGGCTTGGCAGGCTAGCCGAATGTAGGATGGTTGATCTCATCGGTAATCTAAAGTTATTGTTGTTAGAGTATGAGCGTCAACGTGCTCAAAACTGCTCTAAGCATATCTTAATATGCTCAACAGCCTGAGTACGTCGATTCGGGTCGTTGAGCACGTAGCTCATGCACACGGGATCGTGCTTAAGTACTTTCCGTGCTTTTCTTCCGTCGGCCAATGATGGCGCGACACGTGGCCACCATTATTTTTTTAATATTTGATAAACGAAATTAAAAAAATTAAAAATGCAAATGATTAATTTTCTTCCAATGTGATGTAAATAAAATATTAAAATCTTTTCCCTAAGTTTTCACGTATATTTATTGAGTTATCACCCGCTTTTAAATACTTTTCTTTGTTAGGAATAAGTTTGGAGAAAGCGGGTGGGTCTTGACTAGAGCCCACCCAGTCGGGCCCAATTGACGCGTGAATGTTTATAAATATCAATTTTCAGAGACAAAAACATATCTTTGAAACCTTAAAGCAAATAACAGGCGAAATTGAGAGAGAAAGAGCAGGAGAAAGAAGACCAAAACACTGATAAGACAACACCACAGAGATCTGACACCATGTGTATCACGGGTTTTATTTTTTTTGGTGTTATTTTCTCCATGCTAGGCTAGATTTTCCTGTTATCCCTAGTATGTAGTAGGATGAATTATGTTTTGACTTGACTTAACTATTCCTATGTTTGATTTCATGGATTAATTTATGCTATGGTTTTTATTTATTTAAGCTATTGAAGTGTGCACCTTTGGTAGTTTAATCTTGCCTTT
>JAYDZE010015252.1:0-10149 GCA_034509125.1 Monilaria moniliformis
GAGGCAGCAGATGGCGAAACGGCTTGAACTTTACAAGAAGGCGAGGGATGAGGTCGATTCTGTATCATGGGCAAGATGAACTTGACGCATATATATCACGGGGAAGATAATTTTGCATGTTAATATACTTCACAATAACTATTTGATAGCAGAATATTGATTGCTTATGTAAGATCAGGAAACCTTCGGTTTTGTAATGTTTATTCATCCGTTCTTGCATTATTGTGCCTAGCTAAAGCTTATTTTTGCCCCCCACCCCCCTTGTAATTTTCCACTGTACAGAACCATGGTGTAAGTTTGTAGTTTTGAATTTAGTTTAATTCAGCTACAAGAACAAAGCGTGCAGTTTCATTTAAAAGTGGACAAATTATTGTCACATGTATGTAGAAGGAATGGATTTTCTTTCCTATTAGAGCTACAAGTACAACAGGTTAATAAGTTCAGTGCATCCATGGCGACATTCCCAGCTCATGTAATAACTTTGAATTCCCCTTTTCTTCTTGGCTATTTCTTCTAGAATAGTCCACAGCTTCGACTCGGTATAATCCTTGATCACCATAGCTGCCCCAGCTTCTGTTAACATGCTTTCAGGATTCCTTAGAGCCAAACCTACCACTGGCATCCCAGCAGCCATCCCAGCTTTTATTGCAGACTCAGAATCCTTAATTTATGCAAACATCAGATTAAAAAATTCCTAACTTTTCACTTCTTTCGAAGTAAATTCCTCTATTTTTATATGTTTTTGGGTTCCTAACTTTAGTTTCTTTAAGAACTGAGCCATGTTAGAAAATTCTTAATATTGCTACTATTAGTGACTTGATTCTAACATAAATAACGAGAATAAGAACCCTCCCAATTTATAAACACTTGGTTTTAAAATAAATAATATTGTATTGAGTCAATTTTAATCAATAATAGTAGAGGGGATCCATTCGGAAAAACTTAATATAAAAAATCTAAATACACGAAAACCACTCTATGTTCAATGATTCAAGCATAAACTACATACACTGCTAGCATGTCAAAAGCAAAAAGATATGAATATGGAAGAGTTGTGTGTTATATATTACCTATATAAAACATATATATTACGAGTGATTTTTTCTTTTTCTTTTTTATACGAGTGATTTCGGTTTTGGTTAACCAAAATCGCACCGTTAAGCATCCAAAAATGCATAACATTTTGAATTAAAAAGAGTAACACTATTGCATTGTATTGTCTCTTGCACTGAAAAGTACAATTTGTTATACTGTATATTTTCAAAGCTGATATTCCAGGATATCGAATTTGGGAGCAAGTTGAATACTGACCTCCATCTCCGTAATTCAACACTTCCCTGCGTAATAACAGTATGTATTACCTATCTCACTTTGTCAATACGAGTAAATAATTAAATCATAAACTGTAAAGACATAAATAGCTCTTAAGTAATAACATTCACCATGTATTCACTAGGTCTAATTTTGTCTCGGAAACTCTTATAAACTGGAAAACGAGAAAGTTCATACAATCTTTAAATATATGTAGAATGATCTCATCTGATCACATCAAACACCTTCATTTGAGGCTGTCAGAACATGATTTTGTTAATTCTGTTAATGCCTATGTCGGATATAGGCTCAATTGGATGTTCATCGTCATCTGTTGAAGGGACGCCGCTCAGCAATTCCCTACTAAATTCATCTGCATAAATAGAGCAGAAGTGAAAAAAGTTACTATCTTTGATGTTACATGAATACACTTTTATCAATGCTCATTGATTCTGGACCAGATATCATACAGTGTAAACAAAACCTAGGAAGTCAATTTACCAAACATTATATTTAAGGAGGTAGGAGGAGGAGTTGCCACAATATTCATCCCGATATAAAATATGATGGCCAGTACAATTGTCACCATCACGTAAGTTGGCACAGCCAAAGCCCAATACCTGAAAAAGCTTTCAACGTTTCACTACAAGGCATAAACCGTGCTTCCTAGAAGACATTAAGCAAGGTACCACATGCTAATGTAGCCATAATCTGTTATTCATGGACACGTGCCGATTCAATTGCTTGTAGATTCTGGAGAGATATAAAACTCCTCGATACAATACACTTCAAGTTGGTACAGGAACCTATTTATATATCTTTATTGACCAGCACTTTTACATACTATCACAACTCTTTGTAAAACAAGTTATAAAATTTCACAAGATTCAGGTAAATTTGTTTATTCTTTATTTGGCTTAAACTTTCCATGATAACTGCAGGAGTAAGCATATTATATGCATTTTAGAGAGAATGTACAACAAAGCTTCAAAATCTGAAAGGCAGCGCATATATTCTATAACAGTAACCTGCTTGGGTAGTAATAGATCCCAATAGAATGCAACCAATGGTCAGGAACATACGCCCACACGAGGAATATCACTATCGCAAGAGAAGAAAGAATGTGTTATATGCTATTCTAATAATCTAATCTTCAAGATTCTTCAAGCTACAACTAGATCTTATGATTGAAGGAATATAAGACTACAAACACGGAAAACTAATCACTTTAACATCAATATAGGCCGCACACATAATAAGTATCATATCATTTTTGCATCTTCAATCACAGCCCTATATAATTCATCCAGATACATGTACAAACAATCAAGAAAATGCATAACCGATCTAACACGACTCGAATGATGATTAAAACTCTAGTGATAATATATATCAGAACAGCACGATTTACAATTCCACAGGTATTTCATACGCCCTAAAAATAAATCATTCATAACAGTCGTATCCATGAATTTCCACCAGAGCAAAGCACATTTCACACCATTTAAAGACAGGAACGATATCGAGAACATTGTACAACCGAAGTATCTATACTAATCATAGCAATAGAGTGGATGCTTCGCAAGGAGCAGATGAATCGGACCTGTAAAAACAACGGTGGTGATGGATCCGACGAAGCCATAAACCTCAGAGAGTTTGGGGCCGTGCTCGCCGGAGACGCCTAATTCCGCCGGAGATCTGTGATCGGCGTCGGAGAAGGAGATGTTGGCCGCCCGGGTCTTGGAGAAGCTCAGAATCCGCCGAGGGCTATTAACAGAACAGCGCTCTTCCATCCTAAATCTAGATTGCAGGTGGAAGTGAATTTGGTCATTACCGTTGAGACATTAGCGAGGAGCCAGCCGGTGAGTGTACGGCAGCTGACGCAGGCAGCTTCAATTGGTCGCCGTTTAGCTCTAACAATCGCCACCGACGTCTCACTTGCTTGCCACAGTTCAACTGCTCAAAAAGCCCGTTATTTTGTGGTGTGGGCCTAGAATTTTGCAGCAAGTAAATAGAAAAATAAAATTATTGATTGGTGAAATAAAAACGTCAACAGCATAGCACGACTCCATGTGGAACTGTGCCCAACTTCAGAATTACGCAAAGTAGAAATTTCAAAACGCTCACTAGAATCAGGGAAGGAAACTTAAAAACGCTAAAAGGCAACAATAAAGTATTATTAGAATAATAATAATAATAATAATAATAATAATAATATATTATTGCTGCCAAAGGTATCAGTTGGTTGCATCTGATTCTCGTAACCCCCTACCTCTATATATTAATATACACACTCTCTTCAAATCGGACGCGCTTCTAGATCTCCACAATTTCCCTCTCTTTCTTCCAATTCTTCACAAGAATTTGGTGAGTTCCAGATCTTCTTTTGCCTCCACGATCGTTTGTTGGTTAGGAACTGCGTTAATTTTATGATATTGGTAATTAGATTAGAGTACGTAAAGATTTGAAGTAAGTTGGATTAACGGAGTATGAGATTTCTGTTGATCTTTTCCTCTTGTTTCAAATCTTCTTGACATTCTCTTTTGCTTAATTTTGAGCTATTTTGTCATTTTTCATTGGCGTGGTGAACAATTGAAGCAATGGCTGATTTGATCTCACAATCTATGATACGATTGGTGAAACTCCAGATCACGGGAAAATTGATAGTCCTCATTGCATATCTTTTTAGTTGCTTGGCCAGTTTCGGTGAATTTAAAGTTAATTGAAAGATTGGATCTTTTGTTTTTCTTTTCTATTAATTATATTGGTGGAACGATTTTCTGTTCGGTTAAGAGGCTTAATTTAGTTTCTGGACATTATGTGCTACTCCCTTTGATGAGATCTTTTAATCTTATTTCATACTTTTATGTGCTATTGTTCTAACTTTGGCCTTTTTCTATGTTGATCTGATTCCTAAAGAATGTACTTTGATGTGCAATGTCACTGTTTGAAGGTTCCAAATGCTTATTCTATGCATTCAAGTTCAGTCTTTTGCTTTCTGTCTTTATTGTTTTCATATTCGAAAGAAAAATATAGTTGGGCCTATCTTAGATTGTAAGTTTTCTATAGATCGGTGCTGCTGATTTGACAGCCTTCATATCATAAAGATCTTCATATTTGGGCTACATGCTGATAATGTTTTAAGCCTACATATGTTAAGTTTCTTGATCTCCATTCTGTGAATTTTTTTTTGTTTGCCATGCTTTCACTTAAGTTATTTCCAGAATTTTATGGAGAACATTATATAGGGATCTCCCCAAAAATTAGAAAAATTTCTGCAAGAAAGGGTGTTGCTATTATGTGAACTTTAAAGTATTAATCTAACTACTTTCAATTTTTTGGCAATGTAATATTCTTTCCCTGTTTTGGGTTCTGCCAAGTACTCCAATAACAGCATGCATCTAACTGCCATTGCATATTTGCTTATCTTTCAGATAATTTACCAGAATTACTGTGGCTGCTATGGGGACTGTTGTGGATGCTGCAAACAAGGTATTTTCTTTCAATCTGATTGATTGTTATTCTTGAGAGTCCTGTTTTTCAAATTTAGGTAAGCAAATAAATAGAGCTAATGGCATCACTCTGAAGTTGCTTGTTTAATGCTTAAAGGAAGAAAATACAATGGGTTCCCAAAAAATGTTAAATATCCTTGGACTTTCGAGTCACAACTAATTAAGAGGAGCAGTTGCGATGGATATTTGGATCTCTTACCTTGCAAGAAATTCAAATTATTTGTTCAGGAAGCAAACGGAAGTGCACCAATCAACAAGAAGGTCGCTGTTGTGTTTGTTCTGGGTGAGTACTTTCCTTTCCAAAAATTTCTGTGCACATGTTGGTTGTATAAGTTAGTCTTTATCCCATTCAAGCTCATAAAAAGATCATTGGAATGAATGTGCTATTTGTTTTGCTCTCACTTGTAGTTTGAATGGCTCTCATCTATGTGAAAACCTTTTATTCACTGAGATTCTATTGATGCTATCCTGATACGTACATGCTTTTGCTCTTTAAACTCGAGCAGGTGGCCCAGGTAGTGGTAAGGGCACACAGTGTGCAAACATCGTCGAACATTTTGGTTATACTCACCTGAGTGCAGGTGATCTTCTTCGAGCGGAGATAAAATCTGGTTCTGAGAATGGGTAAAAAACTTTTCTAGCTCAAGCGCTATTTATTATGTGGATTGTCTTTTATAAAGGGAGAAAGAAAAAGCTTTTTATATGAAGAAGAGTTGCTTCAACTTTCGTCGTTGCTCTTTTAATCATTTTGATATTGCACGGAGTCCTATTTGCATGTTTCTTGTACTGTTTAATCATGAACCTTGATCTAAGATTATGGTTGGCTTATAAACACGTTAATGAGCTAATAATACAATCGTAGTCACTTTCTTAAAATAATGCATTGCTTTTGGTTTCTTATAATTAACTGACACAGATTACAGGATTGGTGTAAAGGCGTAAGTGATTTTCTTTGTTTTCATCTTCTTACAATTTCTCCGATTACCTGTAGGACTATGATTCATAACATGATTAAGGAGGGAAAAATTGTACCTTCAGAGGTTACAATCAAGCTTCTTCAACGAGCAATAGAGGAAAACGGAAACGACAAGTTTCTTATTGACGGTTTCCCACGTAATGAGGAAAATCGTGCGGCATTTGAGTCTGTAGTAAGTTTATGTTTACTATATATATGCATATCAAGTTTTTTATATGCTTGTTGTTTTCCTTGCATTAGGATTTGGCATGCTAATATGAGATGGTTTACGATATTCCAAAAGCAAGTAATACATCTTATGATTGCTCATTGGCTGTTGAATCCATGTTTACAATTTGCTTTTTCTTTCCGCAGACTGGTATTCAGCCAGAATTTGTACTTTTCTTCGACTGTTCAGAGGAGGAAATGGAGAAGCGCTTGCTGGGTAGAAACCAGGTTACATATTTGATTAGTATCCTAATCAATATTTTTCTTCTAGTGGTGTCTGTATTCATCTTCACTCCTTTTCTCTCTTCCTGCATAGGGTAGGGAAGATGATAATATCGAGACAATAAGGAAGAGATTTAAGGTCTACATGGAATCAAGTCTCCCAGTTATTGAATATTACAGTGCAAAAGGCAAGGTTAAGAAGGTAATTTAATCACCATTTCATTTGTACCTTTATTTGTGTCTTTAGAAGAAGTCAAATATAATATTTGATGTTTCCCTTGATTTAGATTGATGCCGCTAGACCAATTGGAGAAGTTTTTGAGGCGGTCAAAGCTATTTTCACCTCACCTAAGGTAAAGCATTATTATTCTTCTTCCAGGGATTGATGCATAAAAGTTCTGCTGGATGAAGCCATATGCCTTGAAGACAATAGCACTTAGTGTAGTGTAAAGTAGAATGCTCTGATAATGGTATTCTAATGAATTGGATTTTATTTTACGAAAACCTTTTAATATTACCTGCCACTTCCAGTCATGACCACAAACTGACTACACTGGTATAACAAACGCATTGCAAATTTCAATTGTTTATAGGTTCGGAAAACATGCAAGTGTGAGTTAGATGCTAGGATTTCTGTATACCACTGTAGTCCAATATCTCTCATTACGAAGATGAGTTGCGGTGTACAGAGAATTCAAATTTCAGTCATTGATAATTGACTGGATAGTTTAGTTTGAACTGTTTCTTGGTTGGGAGATCAGCTGAGTTGGAATCTACAACTTTTAGTAATACGATGCACATCCTTGCAGCCATATACTCCTATATAATAGTTTTTCTTTGCTTGACACAGGTTGCTGCTTAATTTGCTACTTCACTCATCATTTTGCACCAGATATCAGTGTAGGTAATGATCTACTAACTGCTTGACATACTGCATTTTGTGATTAGTAAGTGATATAAATTGAACAGAGTCAGCAGACACTGCTCTGGTAGTTCGATTGTGTAATATTCTCGACTTGGCAGGTCGTGTAATTATGCAGAAATTTTGTATTCCTCTTTTTATATTGCTCGTATTTTATTGCAACTATTAATTACCCTTGTCAATGTTTTATTGGTTTTTCTTGTGCAGGCAGTTCTGAAATATATGGCTTGAGGAAGTTTGTGTGTTATCAGTGGAATTCTTCCCCTGAGGTGGAGGGGTTACATTTTTACTTTTATCGTTGTAATGTTATGAGGTTTCTTGCTTTTATATTGTTTTACCATAGTGTCTCAACCAGGTTATTGCCTCTATGTATGCTCATATATATCTAATATACGACGACTGAATTCTCCTATGTTTTCATATTTCTTAGTAATAAGATTGCCACATGTTCATTTATCCTTTATTTGTTTGCTTCGAATTCGGAAATGTCAGCTAAATCTCTCTCTGTGTCTCTCTCTCTCTCATTCATTTAGCAGAGCAATGGAGAAAAAATGTTTAAGCAAGCGACCAAATAAAGGGTACTTTTAGCTCAATACTTGAAGGATCTAGCAAGTGTTTAAGAAGAGAAGTTCTAAATCGCTGAATTGTCTGATGAGAGAACAAGCATTTTACAGATTACCATTACCTGAGGACGATTCATTTAGGCCATAAGAGAAATAAAACACAAATGCACAACTGGAAACTCGTCTCCGTACCACATTGATCGTAATACACTCCAAAACAACACCAACCACCAACGTCATGTCCTCTGCTAAACATCCGTATGCTGAATTTCTCATGAGTAATGGGACCAACAGGGCCTTTGATGCTTCAAGATTTTGACATTTGGTGAGAACCGAGGAACAAGAAACCTATTCCTTCTACTCTTGTTTCCTCAGAATGCTTGCAGCCATCAGACACCAAAGAAGCATTAGAAGCCATGTTGAAGTTCTAGTCAACGAATATGATACCATTCGCTTGTATGGTGTCAAGAATAAGGGCAAGTCTGCCCTCAATTCGTTCGTTTTTCTTTGGCTCAAACGCAACTGCATATACATCAGCTTCCTTGGATCTCTCAGCAATCAGATTTCCTATAACTCTGCATGCATTGTTGTCGGTGAGGGATGGCAGCGTGTTCCTCAGATCCTTGGCATTTGTAGTGGCAACAGACACTACTTTACTGGTTCCTCGATGCATCACTTTTGCGTGGATAAATCGTTTTGAAAAGAACACATTCAGCAGAAATGGTCTCATATACATATCTGTCTTCTGTTTCCATGACTTCCTGTTAGGCCTTTTAGCAGCTTCACTACGAGATCTCCGCGTCCACGCAGCTTGAACAACGAAGCCCTTTAAACGTTCATAAAAGATCAGACTACATGCCATAGAAAGAATGCAGCAAGAGGATGGAATAACAAAGACAACAAACAATGCAATACGCTCTTGGAAGTTTCCAAACAAACACATACGTTTCTTATGGATCTACGCAACCCCTAGCCATTGTAATCTATAGATCAATAACATGAAATATTTGCATTTTCCTATCAAAGAATGACAAATCTATGTGAATGCCCCAACAGAAAATTTTAATGCATCATATCTGATATCACTAAGCAGAAATAAGTAGTCACTTAAATCTGTCGAAACAATCTTTTCATAGAAACCTCTACATTGTTATAGTGTAAATACTCCAAACCTAATTTACCGAACTAGGATTCTTTCAGCTGCAAGAAATAATCCTTTTCCGCAGAAAACTGCAATTGCACTTCACTTAAACAAGGGGCAATTGTATGTTTTATCTAATTATCGTTTTGCATCTAAAAAACATGACATTGATCTAACTTCAATAATTTTGCTACTCTGCTGCAGCAAAATATGTCTTCTGTCTACTGATAATGAATTATTCGAAGCTACAGCGCCGTTCTATTAGAAATTTGCATAATACACGCGCCCATGTGTGTGATTATCCAAAATTAATGATTCTGAATAATAAAAAGTGGATAATAAATCGAAAAGGCAATTCAGTGGGAAAAGCAAAGAAAAAAACCTGTCTTGGAGTGCGAGTTGAAGAGGAGAGAATTGAGCTAGTTGTGGCAAGTTTGATGTTAGGAAAAGAAGATGACCATGAGAGAGAAGCGCGGCCATCTCTTTTGGCGGAGGGGAGAGAGAGAGATAAAGGCAGAATTGCTGATATGCAAGTAGCCATTCTTTACGAGTTTAGAATTATGAGCGGCTGGAATTTCTAGATATTTGAGTTTCATTATTTTCAGAATTAAAATGTGGATTGGGCCTGCTGTCAGGCCTGTATCAAGGCCCATGTTGAAGACCAATGTTTTTAAGTCTTGTTTACTTTCACAGTCAACACTAAAGACTTCACCTGAGACCGCCATGGTTCAATAACTGCCGGTTCCAAGGAATCGTTACCAGCCCGACAAGTTTTTAGGCGGTTCCTGTTTTTGAATTGGAACCGGCAGTTACTGTTCCAGTTCAAGACCGATGATTTTTTTTACCGATTTTTCAAAATTTTCCCACAATTTTTCATGGTTTTTCCAATTTTTCCCGATTTTGGATCAAAATCAGCGGTTAACCGTCGGTTACGGTTCTAAAAATTCTAGAACTGAAACCAAACTGATAAAACCGATATGCCGATTCTGGTTCAACTCGAAAGTGACGGTTACAATTCCAAAGTTGGAACCACCGATCTGGTTAAAACCAATATCACCTTCTTCGCCCTTTTCTTTTAAGAGCGGGCTTTCACTATAGATACACAAAATTAGGAGGATCGATAATCATGGAATATGCAAATTTAGAATTATTTGATCATTTCGGTGGTTGATACCATTATATTGGCCTTTGGGGCAGTTCTTATTAAACGGTTTTATTTTAGATGTAACACTAATTTCAATCCTGTATCTTGGTCTAAATCCATTACTAATGCAAATATACAATACTATATATAT
>JAYDZE010015263.1:0-10148 GCA_034509125.1 Monilaria moniliformis
CTGGTACATTAATGGAGTTTGGGGTGCGAGTTTCTGTGTTCTTTTCCTTTTTAAGTTAAACAGCTTTAGCTGGGTTTACATTTTTGTTTGTCCTTGCAACGTTCTGTTCTTTTCCCAGTTTTAAATTTCTAAAAGCTGCTATTCCGTTTAAAAGTAGGTTAGTTAGAGTTCTGAAATAGAAAGTCGGTTGTTCCTTTGTTAGTTTTCTCTTCAAGGTTCCGTAGTTAAATTCAGTGTTATTTTCCTTTAGTGTGTAATCTCGATTTTAGTTCCAAGGTGATTTAATTTAATTCCTGTTATTTAGCTCTTTCTCGTTTAATTAATCGGTTTAGTTCCCACGTTTTTAATTAGTTTAATTAGTTTAATCTTTATTTCTTTTCGTTTACCCCTAATCTTTAGGCGTGGCGGCATTGCCAATTTTCCTAGGCATAAGATACATGACAAACTTCCGTTCCTTGTGGGTTCGACACCCTGTACTTGCCCTATACTAATTCAATAGTATAAAGGAAAGTGGGGACTATAACTATCTTGATAGGCTGAATTTGTGTTCTTAATTTCCAACGACAAGCACGAATTTAAGATCTATGATTCATCATAGATCTTGATCTAAAAGTTGTAAATATTTCATAGTTTATATTCTAAAAACTGCTTTTATTTTACCAGTCCCTATATATATAGGGGGGAGTTAAATTAAAAAAAATTATGAAAACTAAAAACACTAAAATAATTGTAGTAAATGTATAAAATCACTACATTCACGGTAAAATTTACTGCAACCAGAAAAAAAGAATTAAATGAAATGAGATTCGAATCATGATGTTGCACTCATCCACCAAGGAGATGCATCCACCATAGATTTACGTGATTGAAGAGCTTAAAATTATTTTTCGTTCTTATATTAAATATAGGTTCTCATTTAAACCTCTCTCCATACATACACACAAATACACATAGGGGTGCCCACAGTTCAAGAACCGTCGGATCTGGCTCCAAAAACATTGGAAACGTAATAAGCCCGACAACTGCTTAGGCGATTCTGATTTCGATTCAAAACCGCCGTTTTTTTTTATCGATTTTTAATGGATTTTCCACAGTTTTTCACGATAACTGTCGGTTACGGTTCTAAAGGAACTGGAATCGGACCAATAGAACTGATTATAGTTCAGCTCGTGACAAGCTGTTACGGTTCCAAAACCAGAATCGATGGTCCATTTCCAAGCCAAATCGACGGTCCGGTTAAAATCAGGCAACTTCACACACACATAGGTTTATTGCAAAAATCACTCTTAAATTATGTCTAATATGTGAAAATTGCTATAAAAATCAAAGGAAAAAAAGAATCTGACATGTTAATGCAATTAAAGAAAAAAATATGTCAATCAAAATCAAAGTTCAATATTAACACGAGATTTATACGTAAATTTCTTTAAATTTCACATTAAGTATCCAATTTCTTTGTCTAGTCCTAAATTGAGATATACATGAAATTTAATTTTGACTTACAATTTCTAATTCTGCTTTGAACTATTAATATAGATAATTTGAATTATACAATACTATAAAATTTAAAAATATAATACATGTTCATCGTACAAGAGGAGTAATGCTAGTTGAGATTTAAAACACAATAAATTAATTATGTAATAATATATCAAAGTATAAAGTATGTTCTAGTTTTGACAGTTGATCTAAGATATAGGTGTAATTATTAATTTTCCCAAATTTAAAATAAAGTTACGCAATAATTAGGGCATTCGCATTGGTGGCTCGCATCACAAGCCGACTGCTCCTCCTGCCCAATGCCCGTTGTTGCAGGTCACAGAGTCGACGGCTCAAGCCTTATGCATAGCTCGCGGGTCGTGAGGTGTCGTCACGTGTGCATGTCGCGCACTCACACCTCATGCATAATTACAACGCGAGTGCGTGACCCACGCCCTCGCAGCGACGTGCCATTTTTTTGATTTTTTTATTTTTCAGATAATTATAAAATTTAATTTCTTTTAAATACCGAATACGACTAGTTTAATAAATATTGTTTTTATTTCCCAACGTTGACATATGAATGGCTCTTTTTTATTTTTTATTTTTTACTTTTTAGATTTTTTTTTCTTTTCTATAAATGCTCAACACCCAACAATTCATTCTTCACACCAATTTCATATACTTCATCTCTTCCAATTCATTTTCTCTTCTTATCATGTCTAATACTTCCAACCATCAAGCAGTGATTCAACATTTATTTATTTTTTCCTCGAAACACCCCTAAGGGTGGGGGGTTAGGTAGACCTTCAACCCGTATATATCATAGAAGCAAAAATCAAAGTGACATGCATGGTCCAAGTCCAAAAGTGACTCAGCCCAAGAAAAACAAAGCACGACCTAAATTGGCCAAACCCATAAGCCGGGTCGAGCCGATAAATCAAGGTTGAGCCATAAGTAGGCTTATTTACACCTACACTATGGAAAGACACAGAACATCCATAGAAAGTGGCCCAAAAGTGACCAAACTCGATCAAAGGACAAAGCATCATAGGAATAAGAAAAGAAAGAGTACATCGAAACATGGGAAGGAGTCAATGGCCTCATCCATCCTTATACCGGAATCTGAAGTTGGGATATCCCAGTTGGTCCATCCTAGCCAGCGCATTCACGTAACGAGACACCGAATCAACATCATATATAGTGAGGGCAGGGGTCTGAGCCCCCCTGCCAAATAGACTGCAACCCGGTTTCTCTCTTTGAAAATATGGGTAAATGAGTATCCATCTGCTGGAGCACGGCATAGATCTTCACCATAGGGTGGCGGACATCTGCTGAGCCAAGCTGTCCCGATGTCATCATAGCTACCACAACAGCCCAATCCATCTCAATCCAGACACGTGTGGAAAACCATCTAGCCAAAGTCAGGCCTTAGGAGATTGCAATAAGCTCCGCCTCAAAGCTTGATTTGGCCGGAAGGGGGGTACAGAAGGCACCCAAGAGGCCACCATCCGGATCCGTAACAACGCCACCACCTCCCGCCAAAGCTGGGGCAGATCCATCATCAGAAACGGTGAATGATCCATCAATGTTGAGCTTTACCCAAGGACCATCTGGCGGGTGCCACGATACCAACAAGGATCGTAGGACCTGCGGATCCGAAAGAGCATAGGGCATGAACTCCACCAGCGAGGAAATACAACGCCAATGCTGGGGGACCAGCTTTCTTGCCGCCACCAGTGTCCAAAGTTGTCAAACTGCCTATGAGATCATATGTGAAGTAAGGAAAGGAACACCGCTGTGCTTGCAGTTTTTCCTTTCCTTCCAGATAAACCAAAAAATCAAGCAGAGAATGATGAAACTGATATGTGTAGTAGGGACCTTGTGATAGGGCAGCCACCAAAATCCTAGTCTATGTGCAATGGCAGTGCTCCCGTGGACCGGTGTGTGCAAAGTACTCCCACGCGGCTCTCATAGACACACTAGACAAGAACAAATATTGTAAGGACTCAACAGAAGGGGACGCACAACACAGACATCTAAATGCAAGAGACACATGACGCGACTGCATCTTACTGTCAACTGGAAATCCCATCGAGGAGGAGACATCATAGGAAGACTGAGGTAGTGAGATTGAGACAATCATTCCATATCTGAGCAAAGAGCGGATGGTGAGGCAGCTTGTGCCTGATATGATCCCAAGCATAGGATACCGAGAACCCACCATGTCTGGTGAGCGCCTATCTCATCACATCCTGTATGTCCGCATCAATCAGAATGGTTCTGATAGCACCAATAACCCGCAAAAGTACAACAAAGCTTCAATGCAAAGCAAGCAACCTATCTACGTGCCAAGTATGATCATGCCAAAAAGGATAAACTGAAACATGAATAGGCACAACATTGGAATGACAGTAGGATCTAAGGGTGGTATCCCTTAGCCAAACATCATCCCACAAACTGATGACGCCCTGTCCCAGTGACCAACGCACACAATCGGACATACCACGCCAAATGTGACAAATACGACGTCAGATAAAACTATCTCGACCAAATAAAGAAACAGAGTAAACAAGGAAAAGGTGGATACAATATTTGCTCATAGTTAATAGCGCCAAAAGCGAGTCATGAGCCAAGAACCTCCACCAGAGCTAGTAACTGAAGGCTGTTACAAGCTCTTCTAGGCTGCGAATGCCCAGGCCTCCCTTATCCCGCGGGTGACAAACTTGTCTCCAGCAGACCTAGTGCGCCATCTGCTTCCTGTCAACCGAACCCCAAAGGCATTTGGCCATAATTTTCTCAAGGTGTCGGAGTGCGCCCTTGGTGGGCTCAATGACCTGCAAGAAATGAATCGGTTGGTGGCTAGAGTGCTCCTGATTAAGATAAGTCGACCTCCAAAAGACAGCTATTGGTGGAACCAACTGTGGATTATATCCATCATCTTCTGACGAATAGGAAACATGAACTCCGCTCGTCGATAGCCATGGAAGATGGGCACTCGCAAGTATTTGAAAGGTATGGACCCTCTGCGATAACCTCCCACCTCCTTAATTATAGGAGCAAGCCCGACAAACTTCTCACAAAAATATAGAAGTTGCTCTTCCCACTATTGACCAACTGACCAGAAACAATTGAGTAATGAGTCAAACACTCCACCAAGCGACCAATAGACTCTCTCTTTACATGTGTAAAGATGGGGATGTCATCAGCATACAAGAGATGCGTGACATGGAAGGCCTGCTTCGCACACCTGTACTCCATACTCCGATCTCCAACAATCAGCTTGTCCAAACATTTAGCAAGGTAATCAACAGCCAGGATGAGCAAAGAGAGGGATAAAGGATCACCCTCTCGAAGGCCTCTGGTGAATCGAAAGAAACCTGCAAGGGTGCCATTGACAAGGACAGAGAACCAGCTGGAGGTAACACACCGCTCAATGAAGCTGACCTACATTGCTGGAAAATTTATCGCATGAATGATCCTCAATAAGAACAGCCAATGAACCCGATCGTATGCCTTTGCCATATCCAGTTTAAGAGATAGATTCGGCGCCGTCACACTTCTGCCGAGGTCATGAATTAACTCTTGGGCAAGCAACACATTATCACTCTGGAGGCGGCCACAGACGAAACCACTCTGATTCGGCACCAATACTAAAGGGAGCAAAGACGTCAAATTGGAGGTTAAGATCTTGGAAATGATCTTATTGACACAGACTAATTGGCTGTAGTCTGCCAAGTAATCAGATTGACCATTTTCTAGATGAGGACAATAGTAGTGGCCGTGAAGTTTCTCGGCATGGGCGAGCCAGCAAAGAAATCCTCGATTGT
Organism: Monilaria moniliformis; assembly: GCA_034509125.1. Classification (NCBI taxonomy): domain Eukaryota; kingdom Viridiplantae; phylum Streptophyta; class Magnoliopsida; order Caryophyllales; family Aizoaceae; genus Monilaria; species Monilaria moniliformis. Next base: position 5,310 of record JAYDZE010015263.1, read on the forward strand.
TGCTACCATGTCCGCTCTGACCACGTCCCAGTAGTGCTGAAAGAACATGGAGGAGAAACCGTCAGGACCAGAGACGCTATCACCACTAATCCCAAAAACAACAACTCAAATTTCTTCCTCACTCGGCGCAACACAATGCCCCTCCATATCAATCGAGTCTGGCAGACGGTGCAATAAGCATAGGTGAGGCTGTTGTAGCTCTCCCACATCTGAAGTCAAAAGACTCTAGAAGAAGCTTGCAGCGGAGAACCTGATGTCCTCCTCCTCGGTGAGAGTGCTCTCTCTATCCTGAATCACGTGGATGCAAGCTCGGAATCTCTTCTGCTTCGCCCAACCCTGTAAATATCTCGAATTTCGCTCCCTATCATAGGCCCAACGAATAGTTGCCTTCTGTCTTCAGAAGTCCTCCTCCATTCTGATCCTAAGGACGTACTTAGTAGTGCGCCTGCTAAGCTCAGCACGATGTTGTGGCGATGGGTCCGATTCATAGCCATCTCAGCCGTAGAAATAGCCTCTACTACAGTTCGAAGCCGATCAAAGACATTCTCAAACACCTCCTTGTTCCAGCCCTTGAGAAAGGCTTTGACTCTTGCAAGCTTGAATTTAAGGTTGAGCATTCCCTGGAACCCGATCTTTCCCTCCCAGACACGTGGCACTTGGATTATGAATTGTGATCTGATCAGAAGAGGGGAATGGATTGAGTAGGCCTAGGAAGGTGGGTGACTCTAGTCACTGCAAAAATTGAGGTTCGAAATTCTCCAAGGAGCACCCGATCCTGACGCTCAAGGATGCCAGCGCGGGCCCAAGTGAAAGCCGACCCATCAAACCCAGGGTCCACTAGATGACAGTCAGCAATGGCATCGGCAAAGTCCATCATTTCCTGGTATCTGTATGCAGTGTCGCTACGTCTTTCCTCCTCAGTAAGGAAGATGTTGAAGTCATATCCCACAAGCCAATGTCGTTCCTCTATTGCCGAGGAATGATGGCGCAAGCGATCCCACAAACTGTATCTCGTCACCCGACTATGATTTTCTTAGACCACCAAGATGGTAAGAGGCATGAGGAAGATAATTGCCTCAATCTGGATATGCAAAACCTGCTCGGAGTCATCTAGAATGCTGACTCTGAAATCTCGGTGGGCAAAGATCCAGATTTTGCCATTCACATTGTTGCCACATAACTGTAGATCAAGCGTCCGACTTCCTGGGCATTCCAGATCATGAAGGTGCTAGATTTGGGTAGCCATGGTAGATGAGTGATATTGTCTGGCCCTCTTGGTCATACTAGCAGTATCAGTGGAGGTCGAAGCCTGGTGTCCCTTTTTATCAGCCCCGGACACATGACGATCCAAATCTTCAATCAGAAGGTCACCCGCATCATCAGTAGGGAGCATATCCAAGTATTATTCGAGAAAACATGGGTCGCCTTCAATGCTCTCAAGTTAGAGTCTCATTTTGCTTGGGACCTGAAGCCGCCAAAGTAAGAGGGTCTAGTGGTGTCACAATTTTTTTTTCTCTAAACCGTGATGAACTTCTTCACTCTCTCTCGCCGATTTCTTAGTTTTGTTTCTGATTAATGTATTTTTAGATTAGGCTGTCTGTGTCGTTTTGCTTGTCTTATTTTTTCCTGTTGTTTGTTTGTTTAGACGTCTTTTGTTTTTGTGTCTTGCGTTTTTTTCTATTCTCTTGTTTCGTGTTCTTCCGTTTTCTGTCCTGTCTTTTGAGTCTGGTGGTGCGCGACTGGTGGCCGGAATTATGGTGGTCCTAGAGGGAATGGGAGATTGCACCATGGCAGAACCACTAGCCGGAGGTATATTTGAAGGGAAGGAAGAGCAAGTCTTTGGAACTAAGGACACTATGGTAGAAGAAGGGGAGACTGTCGAGTAGTGCAAAACAAAAGAGGAGGATGCAAGGAATATGCACAATCCTAGCTCAACCAAGGATAAAAGTCGGCAAGGTGATGTGGAGGCCGAAGCTCACTGGACGAAGAGGGGGGAAGAGAAAATGCAGCTATGGTTCCTCTTACCATCGACGAGCCAATGAACAAGAACATTCATATGACTAGATCCATTCTGAAGAAGAGTATGGAAAGTGCATATTTTGAGGGTGCATATATGATACCCTCTAACAACCAAGGGATTACACAACTCCCGATTGATTCTTTTGAGATATCTCCGGTACCAGCTCTTGAGGAACAGGCATGCGCACGGGCCGAGGGCCCACTGCCGGGCAACACCAAGGCCTCTGCCACGCCCAATACAACCCATCTTTCAACCTCAACCCAAGGCCGGAAGCCCATTGCTACAGCCCACAAACCCCAACCAAACACCCAGCCCCCTACTCACAAACCCACCACTCCTGCATCATCGGCCCAGCACTCCTCGCAGCATACCCGCTAGGTCCACAATACCCTGCCCCAACGACTCGCCACCCACCGCACCCAGCCTAATACGTCAATCCATGCCCACACCACTAAATCGAAACCCTCTCAGCCCATAGCCAAATCCACTCAGCCTAAATTCAACGGGAGCATGGGTAGCTAGGGGTAAAACCATGGTTGAGGCTGTCCGTATATGTCAGCCATCTACTGACCTACATGTGATCCGTCTCAAAGTTATTCGCCGTTTGGGAGTAATGGGCAAACATGAAGGTACTCCTCATATATTTTTTTCTTCTGCTAATACTGATCTTCTACGCTGTAGTTGGTAAATTCTCATACTCCAATCCGTCCTCCCACTACATCCAGAAAGCTTTGGGAAACGTCAATTTTGCGGATACATGTGTGTGGAAATTTATGAATGCTAAGCATATTTTCATTGAATATTCTAATCTTTCTGACTATGTAAAATATCCGAGTATGCCTGATGGCATGCCTACTTGGTTTATTGAACATCACCTAATGTGTGTTTTTAATTGGACCCCTAATTCATTTTTTGAAATCTCCATTGTGCCTATATGGTGTAATATGCCTAGTTTGCCTATCCACTTATATGATAAATCTGTCATATTTTTGATTGGATGTCTGTTTGGTAACCCTGTGCAAATTGATCGTGCCACTCTCACACGTACACGAGTCTCTTATGCTCGTATGTGTATCGATATCGATATATCCAGGCCCGTACATGATATTTTCACCATAGACATCGCAGGGAAGACTGTCATTTAGAAGATTTTTGGGACAAGATCACGACTTTTTGCACTTATTGTAGTCATGTAGGTCACATAGTCGACACATGTTATGCTTTTGGGAAGAAGCCCATGCCCCCAAACAAAGACTGCAGCAGTGGAGTGCAGCAGAGATCGGGCACCCAGCAAGGGAGACAAGCCGAGACTCCTACTGACCAGAGCACGAAGCGAGGCAAGCAGCCTCGTGAGAAAACAAGAGGTCAAGGACCTACTCACACTACCTCGACAACCTCGGGCGACACCATGGGATCGAGGATGAGGCTAAAGATGAGGACGGTTTGCAGCAGCCTGGGCGCAGGGCCCGACATCGGGAACGGGGACAACATCGTCAGGAGGAACCTGACAGGAATGGTGGTCAGCAACCTGAGGCTGGTAGGGCGCGAGAAGAAGTTGAAGGACGAGGACAACATCTGCAGTCAGGGAAGGACACCATGGGTGACCGAGAGCTGGGGATTGACTGGTATGCAAGATAGGGCGACATGCAAACGGGTCTGGCAATGGCAGGATGCTAGTGGATCTGAGCACCACAGGACGAGGTCCATGTCCCTCGTGCCATGACGTGATTCAACATTTGTTGCCGCAAGGGATCGATCTATCTCTATTTGGATACGATCCAAATATTTTCGGCGCTTCTCAAGTGGCGAGTTACGAATCTTCTTGTCTCGACTCGTCGTCCCCACATCTCGATGCCATCAACTTATCCGACGAGGCGAAGAGGTCCAAGCAAGAAGTCTGAGTTGTATACTCCGCAGATGAAACGATGCGCATCTTCAAAGTATACGTCGACGTTAGCGAAGACGCGGTCTACGGCAACCAACAGAATGGGTTGTCGTTCTAGGCAAAGGTGGTCAACAAGTACAACGAGGTACGCCCTCAAGATGCACCGAAACGCACGACTCTTATGCCTCGGGACCACTACAACATAGTGAACCCCGAGCTCTCCAAATTTTGTGTAACACCCCTCACCCGACCAGTTTCCCAGCCGAATAAGGGATGTCACAAGGACTAAGGAATGCTATTTACCATATCAAAGTTACCACACATTAGCACAAAATCATAAAGAAGAGTTATAAAATTCCAAATTTTCCCAACTATTGCATAACCAACTAATTTACATATAAGGGCTACCCAAGGTCAAACAACAGCGGAAGCTGATATACAAGATTATAAGACTTCTGTACATGCCACAAAACTAAGAACAAGACATAAATATACCACAAGATAGGCTAGTGACCGTCGAGGACGCAGCAGCTGCCAATAAAGATCAAAACTCGAACTAGTCTGCGAAAAGAAAGGAAGTAGCGAGTGTGAGCTTCCACAAGCTCAGTAGCACATTCATCACTTTAAAGTCTAATTCTTCGATTAAGATAATTCCTTTAATTAATGAATTTTATTATTTAAATTAAATTTCATAAATGGTTATCTATTTCATCTTAAAACTTTAAATTACTCAAATATAAAGTCCTCAATTCACAATTTATTTTCACAATCGAAACATTTCAGAATATCCCAAAAATATCGACATCAAATAACATATAAAACATGTCAATATTCAACATATCACAATAATAACAATCATAGCCCCATAAAACCGCTCGGCATCAAACAAGGGTACACGGAACTATGAACCACATAGGTTCTAGCCCCTGACAGA
>JAYDZE010015274.1:0-10148 GCA_034509125.1 Monilaria moniliformis
TTAATGAGGATTAATTATTAGCCCAAAGGTAATTTAAATTGGCCTACTTAAATTTAATTAAGGCCCATTCATCTTTTAATTGATTAGGGCCCAACACTTATTAATTTGCAAGCTCATTTAGAAATCAAAGCCCAATTATTTATTTCTTTTGGCCCAAATACTAAGGCCCATGAGTTAATTAATTTAGCTTATCATCACAAGCCCACAATTAAATCATTAAGCCCACTCTAAAATAATTACTCAAGCCCATACTTTATTTCTTGATCCAATTTTCGTAGGCCCAATTTAATTAATTCTTAATGCCCAACAATAAGGCACATTCTTTAATCAAATTCGAGCCCAATTCCAAACCCAAATTTAATATTTTCGGCCCAATCCGTAAGCCCAAATTTTGAATTAAATCCGAGCCCAACTCTAAAATTCTCGGCCCAATTACTAAGGCCCAATTTTCAGCCCACTAGGTTTTAAATTTTCCTACACACTATTTCACACTCAAACTCACACACCCTCATTTTCTCTCTCTACCTCCCTCTTCTCTCCTCCTTCTCTCTACCTCATCTCCATCACTCTCATCCTCCTTCACCTCCCATGGCAGCCGCCGCCGCCTCCTCCTCGCGGCGCCGCCGCCGTCGCTGCCGTCGTCCCCTAGGTCGTCCCTCTCTCATCTCTCCCTCCTCCGCTTTCTTTCTCTCCTTCTCTCTTTTTCTCTCAGATTTTCTCTCTCTCTCGGATCCCTCTCTCTCTTTCTCTTTCTCGCCGGAAACTAGTCGTCGCTGTACCCACGCCGTGCCGCCGCATCGCTCGTCTCGCGAATCCATGCTGTCGTCGTCGCTCCTCTCCAGCCGAGCCGTCGTTCGGCCATGCATGTGACGGGAGGGCAGGTTTGCTGTTGTTTCCCCCTGTCTCGCCGTCCTCTTCGCGGCCTCGTTCCGCCTCGGCCGTTGCTGCCGTCGCGTCGTCGGGGCCGACGTCCGTGCGCCGTGGCTCGTTGCCTCCTTGTCGGTAAGTCTTCATCTCTCCATTTTCTTCTTTTTCTTTTTATTTTGTAAAGATTCTAACACTTTTCTTTATTTTTGTTTTTCCGGCGACTTTGCCACCGCCGGAGACGCCGCGCCGCCACCGACCGCCGCCTGCCACTGTTCTGCCGCCGTGAGGCAGCCTCTGGGCGTGCCTTACGGTCCCGTGAAGGGGCTGTCCATTTGTGGCAGCCCCCTTCGCCTCGTCCCGTCTCGATTCCCGGGGTTGCCTTGACGTCAGCGGCTCGCACGCCCGAAGGCAGCCCCTTCGTCGTCTCAATATTTAAGAGATGAGTGATGGCTTAACTTGTGTATTTTCGATTTCGTGTGTATATATGATAGCTAAGTTTTTCATGCTTCGTTGAAATTCATACGTGCATTGTTGATTGAAAATGTTGAGCATAATTGGTGTGAAGTTGTGGTTTCTAAACACTATGTTGTTGGGAGTGTTTGGGCAGCCCCTAATTCTTACATTTTATGCTATGACACGCTTATAATTTGGTCGTAAAAATGGGAGATTATACCTTGATGGATTGGAGTCTTTGAGACTTCGATTATCTTCACGGTCTCCTCGCTTTTCCTTTGTGAAATTGATTGAGTTGTTTGCTAAGTGTGGTGTGTGTTGTGCTTGTGATTGAGTGTGTTTGTGTTGTTGTTGTTATGTTGGATACGTGAAGTTGAAATGGGAAAGTGGCTAAGTGTTTATGCAACTCTTACTTGTTGATGTTGGATGAGGGGGAAGTTTGACGTCATTTACATATCTTTGTTCACGTGGCAATATGAATCTTGCTCTTTGATGAATTTGGTCAAGATTTTACCGATAGTTGCAAGCTACATACGTCACTAAGAGCATTGTCTCCAAAAGGTGGTGACTACTATTTGAACACTATTTGAGAATTGATTGTAAGAGATTGTTGTGCAATTTTTACACTTACTCCGTCAACCCAAATCCCACATTTCAAGCTTGGATTACTATTAGACACTATTGGCATTGATGTGGTCACTATTGACATTGACGTGGTCACTATTGATACTATTGTACACTATTTGATTAGTATTTGATTAACACATCATTTGGCCGATAAGTATGTGATATTTACTAATCATCTCCCTTGTTTTTCCCTCTTTGTCTGCGTAGGAAATTCTTGGTGGAAGATCGAGTGTTGTTTGGGGATCAAGATGTTCGTGAAGTTTTATAAGTCTATTCTTTCGTTTATGAATGTATAATTGTAGCCAACTTGTAATTTCATAAGGATTTTCTTTGTATTGTAATTTATTCAATTATGCATTCCTCATAATGAAATCAATTTCTTATTTCTCCATTCTTTTCGTTTGACAAATAATAATGCAAGATACCATTTTAAGTTTCAAGTTAGTAATCAAGGTCTCACTTAAAAATTTGTTAAGTGCCAACTAATAGCACACTTTAATTAATAAAAATTGATGGGTATTACAAAAACACATGGTATTGGGATGAGAGTAATCTCACACATATCGGTTTGGGCACAAAGTTTGATAGCAAGCTACATTTGAAGAATGCTCTAACTTTATAGCAAAGGGAAAAGATGGCATGCGATATGCAAAATTCCATATGGGTTGCAAGCTTGAGCTAGTCAAACTGGGCTTAAATGTAGTTGGGAGGTCCAAGCAACATTGCGAAAGCATGATGGAAGATGAGAAATAAGAACATGGGTTAATGGGAAAGTGACTTGACTCCATGGGCCCTGAAGAAGGTGAATGAGAATGATGCAAGATGCCAAAGACATCGTGTTAGGCGATGTAACATACTACAAGGGATTTATGAGGTCCGAACTAGACAGCGAACTGCTGGAAATTGTGGAAATACTCACACTGTCGAGTATATGAAAGGAAAGTGCACCTATGGAAAGTGGCAGATGTGGAAAATACCTTGTTCGCACGTTGCAACAGTAGTTCGAGGTCGTGGTGATGATATGTTTGATCTTGTTCATCGTGTGTATCTCAAAGAGGTTTGGGTGCAACAAGTTCTAGGTTCTTCAATCTACTTAGACACTCATATTATTTGTATGAGAGTAATTGGACCTTAGAGTTTATGCCTTCGCGGCTACTGCCTCGTTCCTGTGGTCACTATAGAAGAGGAATGATACCAAATCAGATGGATGTCCATTAACTCGACCAACCAAGAGCATCACGCCGTTGCAAAAATTATGACCAAACTGGCCATGACAGGAGAAACTATTCCACCTGACGTACTTGATTGTTGCTATTTGCTGAATGTTGTATTTTATTATTGTTTATTTATTTAATGTTGTAATGGATTGTTGTTAGTTGATTGATGTCTGTTTGCTTTTTGTACTGAATTTGATTCCATTTGTTATCCAAACAGAAACCCAAATAGAATATTGTAGGTACTTAAAATTAAAATCCAACTGAAATCCAAACAATCAACAAAATAACCATCAAAATAAAATTCTACTGATAGGCATTAAGAGTGTATTTGCTTGATGCTTTGCCTTTGTTATCACGTTTAGACTTTCGTGAAAAAAAGTCAGTTAATGTTCGGCCGACGCTTGACATTGCAGATGGTGAATGTCGTGGTTTTGGAATAGCTTCCAAACCAGCATCTTTAGCAGCCTCCACATGCACGCCAACAAAATATAAATCAACTGAATCTCTATGTGTCTGATAGCCTTCATGCAGTGTCCATGGCTCGTCAGATGTATGCTGGAATGGCCAAGGCTCCCATCCTTGGAAAGATGGGAGTGAGGGAGGCATGAACTCGTATTGGGGCAGGGGAGGCACGAACTTGTGGTGAAGCTGTGCTTGCCGTGACTGCCAATCTCGTGACATTCTGTGCCCACCTGTTCTGACACCTCTCATTCAAGTACGCTGGAGTCTTTCAACAAAATGTATCGACCTGGGTACGAGGTTGGTCAATACGACAACCCTTACCACAACTCCTAAGAGAATCCTCGGCCATCTGTAGGACACGCTGCATGTCAGGATGCGAACATTCAGATCGACTCATTGTGTGATATATGAGAGTAAGTGCCTACAACTATAAAAAAAAAAAAGTTATTCAAAATACGCAAATACACAAGATACATTTTTAAATACAAATCAAAATTTAAACTTACTGCATAATGTCGTGATGAGGCAGACTCCTGAAATCCAGACTGCGACTGTACGCCTGGCTCGGTGATGTATGTAACAGTGATGAACCTATACCACCTCATATATTCCTATGTCATTTGCCCAGATAGGTCATCTATTGCATCTTGCACCAGCTGGTGTCGCATATCTCAATTTTCAATGTACTTTGTATGTTTGGCACCCCAATCTTTCCCTACTTTGCCACGACGAGATACATTCATATGAGTAGTCGTGAATTTGGTATGCTCGAGTTCAGGATTATGCTAAGAGAATCCGAATTGCCACATAACTCTATGCGGCTTATATGGCTCCACAATATGCCAACAGATTAAGAATGTGGTTGCCCTCCAACAACTCTCACCAGTAACACAAAAATACAGCAACAACAGTGCAATATTGGGAGATTTTGTCAGACACATATGGCCATTCCACCTGACAATACCAAAAAGAAAAAAAAAATCACAATCATTACAAGATATGATGCATAAACAATAAAGAACAAGTAATCTACTTACATGCATACACCATGAGTATAGTCGGTGTGGATAGGAGGATATATGAACTCAGGTCGTAGAATTGGAATTCATTCTCAGGCCTAAAGCTATAGAAGCACTAGGGGGCCACCAATATCCTTCCTATGATCACAGACTGCTTAGCATAGATTATGATAGAGCGCGACAAGTGCGGCGCTGCCCAGCTATAATGCAAAGCCACATCGACATCTTCTAATAATGTCATATATATTAATGGCACCTTGCAACCGGCATTGCCGGAAAATATCAACCCGCCCAATAAAACGAGCACATACATACGTGCCCGTTGGAGGTAAATCTCGTCATCGAGGTCATCTGCTAAAGGCTCACTCATCCTGGCAATCAGTGCCGCTACAGAAAGACCGACCTTTTCATTTCAGTCTCATAAGGGGTAAAGCCCAATAAGCGGTGACACTCTTGCATCAATACTCATGTCTTCAAGCTCAAGTCCACCCTAGTCACAACAAATCCATCAACTATCAAACCCCAAAGTACCTCCACATCTTCTAACGTCACTGTCGCCTCAGCAGTAGGAAGATGAAATAAATGAGTCTCTGGTCGCTACCGCTCAACCAAAGCGGTGATCCAGTGATGATCGATGTCTTTTGGCTTTCCACAAGCCATAAGACCGCATAATCCAAACCCATGTATAAACTCCACAACCCGTTGATGAATGAGTTTACAATCCTATAACTTGCTCTTATATCTACGGACTTGCAAAGACTTTAGATCTTGGCCTGCCCAAATCCTTCTTGAAACGAGATCTCGTTGTAAACAATTGAGCACTTGATTGTGAAGAGCTCACCATTATACAATTCCTAATAAATAAAGTTAGCAAACACGATGTCAATAATTCGAACTAAATATATTGTACAAACAATTTAAAATTCCCAACAATAATAGACAATTTTCCAACAACAATAGCAATTTTCTAACAACAATATCCAATTTTCCAACAACAATAGTTAATTTTCCAACAATAATAGGCAATTTTCTAATAACAATATGCAATTTCTGAACAGCAATAGACAATTTTCCAACTATAATAGACAATTTTTCAATAACAATAGGCAATTTTCCAATAACAATAGACAATTTCAAGAACAATAGGCAATTTCTAAACTAACATACACTAATTTATCATCTCTACATAGCAATCATTTTTGTCATTTTATCAAACACCTAATATACCATATAGTATGCTACAATATCTAACAAGTTAATACACTATTATATATCATTTGATATATCAATTGAAAATGAAATTGTTATTTCGACATATCACACAACGTATCTCCACATATCACACAATGTATCTAATAATCTAATTATTCAAAATCAATCAAAAATATCTACATATCAAAATTTCAACATAAATTACTTAAACCCTAACTATACAAAAAATCATAAAAAATGTAGGAATTAAACCATAAATGTAACAATAAAAGTAGAATTACATACATTTGGATGATTTTCAACAAAAAATCGAAACAATGGGAAAACGGGAGAAATCGCGACAAATTTAGAGGATTTGTTGTGTATTCAAATGGTTTTTGCGATTGTCCAGTTTTAGGTATATCAGGGCGAAGACGCATGAGAGTGATGCATCACCCTAAAGGCGCATCACCCTTATGCGTCTTCCTTCTCGTCTCCAACTACGACGGCCTTTTGGCCCTACACGCATAATGCTAATGCGTCTTCACTTAAGTGATGATGCATTTAACAACTGCGTCTCACCTAGTTACAAACTTAAAAAAAAGAAAAAAATCATTTAGAAATTTTTATTTTATATTCGATCATTTCGGGAAAAAAACCACAATGCTCTGGTCCGCTGCTCCATCTCCACCCGCCTCTATATAAACTCCCAAATTCGCTGCCGCAGTTATTTTTTCCAAATGCTTAATCACTGCAAAATCCCCTAAATTCAATCTCTCTCATAGGCTCCGCGAGCAATGGCGGTCGGAAGCTGCGCTCTCTCCTCCGACGATGTCATCGTCAAGTCCCCAACTGACCGACGCCTCTACAGATTCATACAGCTGCGTAATGGTCTCTGCGCGCTGCTCGTCCACGACCCGGAGATTTACTCAGGCGAACCTTCTGGAGACGGAAAAACGGAAGACGAAGATGAAGAGGACGGAGATGAAGATGATAAAGATGAGGATGAAGATGATGATGAAGATGAGGATGATGAGGACTCTGAAGAAGGAGAAAGCAGCGAAGAGGATGATGAAACTGAGGAAGTGAAGAAAGGCTCGGCGCAGAAGAAGGTCAGTTCGTGTAATGGATGGTTTCGAACTGGAATCCGAAATGTTGCATGTTTACTTATCGAGTTGTGCTGAATTACCGAACAGTGCCGTTGCTGGTCTCAATGGCGGTCTAATTGTCTTTTGATTGTTTATTTGTAGGCAGCGGCGGCAATGTGTGTAGGAATTGGGAGTTTTGCGGATCCTTATGAAACACAAGGGCTGGCGCACTTTCTAGGTTTTCTAGATTACTTTTCGCAATTGTTCCGTTCATTCGAGTAGATTCTTAGGAGGGATAGTTAAGCGAAGAATACATTGGTTTTGACATGATAACTAATTGAAAGATTGACAGCTTACCCTTTAGAACCGTTAACTTATTCAGATAGGACACTGTGAAGTAGCTATAGGGAAAGTGCTAGTAACTGAAAGAAAGCAGTAGATGGCGAATTCAAAGCTAGTAAAATGCTTGATAACACATCAATAACTACTACCTCCGTCCCCAAAACTATAGTACAATTACTATATTTGGTGTCCCCCAATATATCACTTTTCTTTTTAGAACATAGCCCCCCACTCTACTTTATATTTCAACCTTTTAAACGCTTTTTATTTACCAAAAAACCACACTTTCTCTATATAGTAATATCCTTTATCCACTCAAACTACATCTACCAACTATTTTCTTAAAACTTGTGCCCATCCAATATGCTATAGTTTTTTGGGATGGAGGGAGTATCTTTTATTGAAATGCATATTGATCTGGTTACCCCCTCCCCTAATGTAATTGAATTGAATGGTTTGTTAGTTTATTATTGGCTGAACTAAGAATTATCCTTTTGTTTATATATTCTGTACTAGTATAGAGAGATAATTTGGTATCTATTCATTCTTTATAACTGTATTCTATCTCTAATTAGTGATAATGGAATATCTAATAATTAGACATATTGATGCTGGAACTTCAAAAGTTACTAGAAGTCAATCTACCGATGCCCTTAAACTTATGCCTGTAATATCACGTGATGTGAGTCATGCTCTTGTTTTATACAGGATGGAAATAAATGTAAAGTTGTACAGGCCATAAATTTTCAAAATTGTATTTTTGGACACTTCTAAGATGGATTTAGGGGAAACCACGAATGGTATGACTAAAGCAAGGTCACAATTTGTAGTTCTTTTAGTGGGTTCTATTGTAGCATAAAGAAGAACAATTTCTTGACTGGGCATAACTAGAGTGGTAAATAGCACAAAACTGATTTCTCATACTTTATTGCAGAGCACATGCTTTTCATGGGGAGTACTGATTTCCCAGATGAAAATGAGGTTTGTGAGTTGATTTTACCATCAAGTGACTTCACATACATGATTAAAAGTTTGCACCTTGTAGTTCTTGAACATCCCACATACCTCTCATTTAGGCAAAGGAAAAGAAAATCCTGAAACCTTAGGCATGCATTTCGATTTTCGAGGACCATTTTCCAGTAATTTGTTACGCTTTTTAGCATTACATTGTAATCCAGGTTTTCCCTATTTGCTAATCCATTCGGTTGCTATTTTCACTAACATAACAGAGGTTGGAATTGTTCAGGTAACTAGTCTGTATAAAATCTGATCATGCTGTTGCCAACTGTGGCTGTATAACCCTAGCCACCTCATATACTGTATCCGAAAACAAAATCTGTTCCGCATGGCCTTCTCTCTTCCACTTAAATTACCACCGTTTTCTTTGTGAAAGTATCCTCTTGAAATGCTGTATACGGATCAGACCTTCCTTTGCACCTGACCTATGGCGCTCTTCTTTGATTCATTCAGCTCCATGTATGCCAGCAGGTGGAATAGACCGAGCAGAGGAATATGTGTAGGTTGTTTACTAATTAGAAACATAGGTAAACTCATTGAGATAATGGTACACATGAAGACATTATTAGTTTGTCCTTTAGTTTGGTTCACCAAGTAGTACAAAGTAACTGTTTTTAGAAAAAAAACTAAAGTGGCAACATGTCATATGAATTTTAAAGAGATGACATGGTACCAACGTCGGGTCTACCACGAATTCACTATTTCAAACCATTTTAAATCATCACGAACGTACAAGTTAACTATGTAATCAAAACACCAAGTAAAAATTAGCTGAAGATTATGATTTATTGAAATTTGTAGCATGGAACATTTTTTTGGGGATTTTTTCTGTTTACATACCTTTTTATTGTCAAATGGGATCTTAGGTCTCTTCTTATGTGCTCAAGATAAAAAATTAGCTTCTGGATTGACTCTTTTCTTGTCTAGTATGATAGCTACTTGTCTAAGCATGGAGGCTCATCAAATGCATATACAGAAACTGAGCATACCTGCTATCATTTTGAGGTTAAGAGGGAGTTTCTTAAGGGTGCCTTGACAAGGTAAAATCCAAGGGCTCTTGCACTATTACAAGTTTCTTAGTCTTCTTTTATGTAGTGGATCGGATGGATCATCAATTGTTTCCCATTGGTTATCTTTCCAGGTTTACATTCATTGAAGCACTAGATACTTATAAAATAGTGCAATTTATTTGCTCAAAATTTCTCTATCGCATATTTAATAGCCTATAAGAGGTTTACTGTTCCTCACGTCTACAAGGCATAATTGAGTTTCTCCTGCGGTATGTTGGTTAATGAAAGATTAACAGTATGATTGTTCTTGATTTGTTGGGTTTTCAGGTTTGCTCAATTCTTTTCTTCTCCTTTGGTGAAAGCTGAAGCCATGGAAAGAGAAGTAGTAGCTGTAGATTCAGGTTGATCCATATCTTGTATCCTGAAAATAATTTTTACTCACAATTCCATTGACTTCTTCATCTTCCTTTTTGAAGCTCAATTTTTTTGTTTTAATCAGTTAATTTGTTGCAGAATTTAATCAAGTTTTACAAAATGATTCATGCCGCCTGCAACAACTGCAATGCCATACATCAGCCCCTGGTCATCCTTTCAATCGGTTCTTTTGGGGTACGTTCACATGCTATTAGTTGGCATTCTATTCTGCACTAAGTTTTTTTGGGCTTATATATTGGTTAATAGAATTCCCAGTGCAATCTTTTTAGGGAGTAAGAAGAGCTTGGCTGATGCTGTGGAGAAAGGTGTTGATCTAAGAGAACGTATTCTGAAACTATACCATGATAGTTACTATGGTGGATCAATGAAACTAGTAGTCATTGGTGGAGGTAAGTTTTCTCATTTTGTTTCACATTAACT